>JAVSCE010005054.1:0-10481 GCA_032199065.1 Smutsia gigantea | reverse complement strand
TATTTCTAAATAAAAGCCTCTACCCTGGCTGTCCTACCTGGGTGTTTGCTAAGTTCATTCTTCGATTCCGCAAACAAGAAACCCCGCATCAAAACCAGATAAGGTCAAGCAAGAAAATAATAACAGCTAATTGAATCCAGCTGTGTTTCTAAAAAGTCCTACACCTTGATCCAGTAGGCATGGATGTACTACTAATGTACTGCAGCTCCAGGGCTATACACAATTTACAATGTTCCCCCTGCAATCCTCACCCCAGGGCAGAACTTTCCCCTGATTTTCTTTCCCCAGGATGTAACAGAAGAAGCATGGGAGACTTATCATTCCTGGGTTGTTTCATATTAGAACTCAGGCAACAAGTTTGGTTTAAGGGCTATTACTACCTGTGGCTCAACTGCTTAGGTAAAAACATATTCAATTAATCAGAACAATCTCCTGGGTAGGTTGTGTTAACTAGAATAAAGTATGTCAGTAGTGATACCTTAAGTCAACACATCCTTACCACCTAAACTCAGCCTTTGACTCTATTTCTCTTAGTCCAAAGTTCACGATGACCTCAGGTGGAAATAGCCCCTACATTCCATTCCTTAATTATTTATCTGTACCTTGAATTTCTTTATAAGGTATATAAAAGAATAAAAAATAAGCCTAGTAAATAGTGATTTTTTCACGGATAACCTTTAGCCAAGAGACTTCAATGAATTAGTAGACTTAAAAGATTTTTTAAAAGTCATTCCATTCAATTGTATATAATTTCTTCACACTTTCATTCACTTGCGTGGCCTAAAAGTTGTGTTGTATTAAGTGAGCAAAAGTTATACCCACATACCCACGAATCAATAACTGAGAAGCAACCATTCCATATATGACTTTGGATTATTAAAGTATTATAAAGTTCTCTACATTTAGAAGGCAAAGAATCAGCACTACAAGATCTTTTTTAAAAATTAAAGAATATTGGGATTCAAGATGGCGGCATGAGAGGTGAGACACAGAAGTCTTCCCCAAACCACAGATAGTGCAAATATATAGTTAATACACCTAACCTGAAAACAGCAACAGGAAAGAAGGCTGCACCAGACTGCATACAGAACTCACGAACAGAGCAGACCTCATGAAACTGGGCATCAACTCCGCTCCCCTATGACCCCAACCTCACTCTAGGGGCTGAGCATCTCCAGGGACTGGAGTTTCTGCACACAACTGGGCACACACAGAACTATGAAAGGTCAGAAGAACATGGTTCAGACAAAAATCTCGCAAACCCCAGAAAAAGGGCCAAATGAAATCAAACTCACCAATCTTCCTGAAAGAGAGTTCAAAATAAAAATTATAAACATGCTTATGGAGGTACAGAAAAATATTCAAGAACTCAGGAACGAATTTAAGTTGGAGATTCAATCACTAAGAAATTCCATATCAGACTTCCGGGAAGATGGCGGCATGAGCAGGGTGGCAGAAATCTCCTCCCAACACTATATTTATCTACGAAAATACAGCAAATACAACTATTCCTAAAAGAGAGACCAGAATACACAGGAAAGCGCACAGCGTGCAGCTACACCCAAGAGGACTCAGAACCCCAAGAGGCGGGTAAGATACGGAGCCGCAACCCGGCGGGACCCGAGCCCTCCACCACCACAGCGCACTGGCGGGAGGAGAGGATTCAGAGCCGGGAGGGAGTGGAAGTACACCCCGCGAAATAACCAGCCCCAGTGGTCTGCGCGGGGAGCGCTGACACACATAGCGCAGTGTAGCGGAGATTGGAGAGACAGAGGGGCAGGATCTGAGTGGGGAACACGCCAGGGTGCTTGCAGCTGGCTCCCGGGAAGGAAAAAAAAAAAAGAAAAGCACGCGCTTTCTTCAGCGGTCTTAAAGAGAGAGGAGCCCAGCAGAGGGGCTGGATCACCCCGGCACACTCAGCCGAGCAGGCTGGGAGTCCTGGGGAGTTTCGGACCCCTTAGCTGGTGACTGAGAAAGGGTGGCCGGACCTAGACTTCCCACAAAGATTAACAGCCTCCCATTTGTTCCCACCCCGGCCAGAGCTATAAAGGGCCCTGTGGAGCGGCGCGGCCACGGCTGCAGAATAGTGGAGCAACAGCACCACCTACAGCATCCCCACAGAATCTACTCCTGGTGGGCGGTTTTTTTTTGTTTTGTTTTGTCTTTTGTTTTTTCTTCTCTTTTCTTCTTTTTTCTTTTTTTTTCTTTTTCTTTTTAAAGTCTTAAAGAGCCCAGCTGAAACACGTGGCAATTACCAGCGACCACTTCTATAGCCATGAAAAGACAGAGGAATATGGTCCAGACTAAGATAAACCAGACAACCCCAGAGAGGGAGCCTGAAGGGATGGAAATGCACAGTCTTAGTGAAAAAGAATTCAGAATAAAAGTCATAACCATGCTGATGGATCTACAGAGAAATGTGCAAGAGCTGAGGGAGGAAGTGAAGGAAGTGAGGAAAGACAATGCAGAAATCAGACAAGCGATCGATGGGCTTAACAGCAGAATGGATGAGATGCAAGAGACTGTTATGGAATAGAAATCAGAGAACAAGAATACAGAGAAGCTGAGGCAGAGAGAGATAAAAGGATCTCTAGGAATGAAAGAATATTAAGAGAACTGTGTGACCAATACAAACGGAACAATATTCGCATATAGGAGGACCAGAGGAAGAAGAGAGAGAAAAAGGGATAGAAAATGTCCTTGAAGAAATAATTGCTGAAAACGTTCCCTCGCTGGGGAAGGAAATAGTCTCACAGTCCACAGAAGCCCACAGATCTCCCAACACAAGGGACCCAAGGAAGACAACACCAACACACATAATAATTAAGATGGCAAAGATCAAAGATAAAGACAGAGTATTAAAGGCAGCTAGAGAGAGAAAAAAGATCACCTACAAAGGAAAACCCATCAGACTATCATCAGACTTCTCAACAGAAACCTTACATGCCAGAAGAGAATGGCATGATATATTTAACGTTATGAAACAGAAGGGCCTCGAACCAAGAATATTGTATCCAGCACGATTATCATTTAAATATGATGGAGGGATTAAACAATTTGCAGACAAACGAAAGTTGAGAGAGTTTGCTTCTCATAAACCAACACTACAGAATATCTTAAACAGACTGATCTAGAGGGAAGCACCCCTAATTCTAAAAAGATGTCACAAGAGAAAATAAAATCATAGCAAAGAAAGCAGACCATCCAAATACTAACTAAAGGCAAAGAATAAATCACTTAGTATATAAAGAATGGAGGAGGAAGACTAAGAAGGGAGAGAAATAAAGAAGCATCAGACTGTGTTTACAATAACTTAACAAGAAAGTTGAGTTAGATTGTTAGATAGTAAAGAAGCAACCCTTGAACATTTGGTAACCACGAATCTAAAGCCAGCAATGGCAATAAGTACATATCTATCAATAATCACCCTAAATGTAAATGGACTGAATGCACCAATCAAAAGACACAGAGTAACAGAATGGATAAAAAGCAAGACCCATCTATATGCTGCCTACAAGAAACTCACCTCAAACCCAAAGATATAAACAGACTAAAAGTGAAGGGATGGAAAAAGATATTTCATGCAAACAACAAAGAGAAAAAAGCAGGTGTTGCAGTACTTGTATCAGACAAAATAGACTTCAAAACGAAGAAAGTAGCAAAAGATAAAGAAGGACATTACATAATGATAAAGGGGTCAGTCCAACAAGAAGATATAACCATTATAAATATATATGCACCCAACACAGGAGCGCCAGCATATGTGAGACAAATACTAACAGAATTAAAGGAGGAAATAGACAGCAATGCATTCATCTTAGGAGACTTCAACACACCACTCACTCCAAAGGACAGATAAACCAGACAGAAAATAAGTAAAGACACAGAGGCACTGAACAACACACAAGAACAGATGGACCTAACAGACATCTACAGAACTCTACACCCAAAAGCAACAGGATACACATTCTTCTCAAGTGCACATGGAACATTTTCCAGAATAGACCACATACTAGGCCACAAAAAGAACCTCAGTAATTTCAAAAATATTGAAATCCTACCAACCAACTTCTCAGATCACCAAGGTATAAAACTAGAAATAAATTTTAGAAATAAATCAAAAAGGCTTACAAATACATGGAGACTTAACAACATTCTCCTAATTAATCAATGGGTTAATGACCAAATCAAAACAGAAATCAAAGAATATATGGAGACTAATGACAACAACAACACAAAGCCACAACTTCTGTGGGACGCAGCAAAGGCAGTTCTAAGAGGAAAGTATATTGCAATCCAGGCCTATTTAAAGAAGGAAGAACAATCACAAATGAATAGTCTAAAGACACAATTACTGAAATTGGAAAAAGAAGAACAAATGAGGCCCAAAGTCACCAGAAGGAGGGACATAATAAAGATCAGAGAAGAAATAAATAAAATTGAGAAGAATAAAACAATAGAAAAAAATCAATGAAACCAAGAGCTGGTTCTTTGAAAAAATAAACAAAATAGATAAACCCCTAGCCAGACTCATTAAGAGAAAAAGAGAATCTACACACATAAACAGAATCAGAAATGAGAAAGGAAAAATCACGACGGACCCCACAGAAATACAAAGAATTATAAGAGAATATTATGAGAATCTATATGCTAGCAAGCTGGAAAACCTAGAAGAAATGGACAACTTCTTGAAAAATACAACCTTCCAAAACTGAACAAACCAGAAACAGAAAAACTAAACAGACCAATCACCAGCAACGAAATTGAAGTGGTAATCAAAAAACTACCCAAGAACAAAACCCCGGACCTGATGGATTCACCTCTGAATTCTACCAGACATATAGAGAAGAAATAACACCCATTCTCCTTAAAGTTTCCCAAAAAATAGAAGAGGAGGGAATATTTCCAAACTCATTCTATGAAGCCACCATCACTCTAATACCAAAAACAGGCAAACACCTCACCAAAAAAGAAAACTACAGACCAATATCCCTGATGAATGTGGATGCAAAAATACTCAACAAAATATTAGCAAACCGAATTCAAGCATACATCAATAGGATCATACACCAGGATCAAGTGGTATTCATCTCAGGGATGCAAGGATGGTATAACATTCGAAAATCCATCAACATCATCCACCACATCAATAAAAAGAAGAAAAAAAACCACATGATCATCTCAGAGATGCTGAAAAAGCGTTTGACAAAATTCAACATCCATTCATGATTAAAACTCTCAACAAAATGGGTATAGACGGCAAGTACCTCAGCATCATAAAGGCCATATATGACAAACCCACAGCTAACATCATACTTAACAGCGAGAAGCTAAAAGCTTTTCATCTAAGATCGGGAACAAGACAGGGATGCCCACTCTCTCCACTGTTATTCAACATAGTACTGGAGGTCCTAGCCACGGCAATCAGACAACACAAAGACATACAAGGCATCCAGATTGGTAAAGAAGAAGTCAAATTGTCACTATTTGCAGATCACATGATACTGTACATAAAAAACCCTAAAGACTCCACTCCAAAACTACTAGAACTAATATATGAATTCAGCAAAGTTGCAGGATACAAAATTAACACACAGAAATCTGTTGCTTTCCTATACACTAACGATGAACTAACAGAAACAGAAATCAGAAAAACAATTCCATTCACAATTGCATCAAAAAGAATAAAATACCTAGGAATACACCTAACGAAGGAAGTGAAAGACCTGTACTCTGAAATTAAAGAGGACAATAACAAATGGAAATTCATCCCATGCTCTTGGCTAGGAAGAATAAATATTGTCAAAATGGCTATACTACCTAAAGCAATCTACAGATTCAATGCAATCCCTATCAAACTACCAACGGCTTTCTTCAATGGACTGAAACAAATAATTCTAAAATTCATATGGAACCACAAAAGACCCCGAATAGCCAAAACAATCCTGAGAAGGAGGAATAAAACAGGGCGAATTACAGACCAGTGGAACAGAATAGAAAATCCAAACATTAACCCAAATATATACAGTCAATTAATATTTGATAAAGGAGCCTTGGATATATAATGGGGAGATGACAGCCTCTCCTGCAGCTGGTGTTGGCAAAACTAGGCAGCTACATGTAAGAGAATGAAACTGGACTACTGTCTAGCCCCATACAGAAAGGTAAACTCAAAGTGGATCAAACACCTGGATGTAAGTAAGGAAACTATAAAACTCTTAGAAAAAATCATAGGCAAAAATCTCTTGGACATAAACATGAGCGACTTCTTCATGAGCATATCTCCGCGGGCAAGGGAAACAAAAGCAAAAATGAACAAGTGGGACTATATCAAGCTGAAAAGCTTCTGTACAGCAAAGGACACCATCAGTAGAACAAAAAGACATCCTACACTATGGGAGAATATATTCATAAATGACGTATCTGATAAAGGGTTGACATCCAAAATATATAAAGAACTCACACAATTTAACAAACAAAAAGCAAATAATCCAATTAAGAAATGGGCAGAGGACATGAATAGACACTTCTCTAAAGAAGAAGTTCAGGTGGCCAACAGGCACATGAAAAGATGCTCCACATCGCTATTCATCACAGAAATGCAGATTAAAACCACAATGAGATATCACCTCACACCAGTGAGGATGGCCACCATCCAAAACACAAACAACAACAAATGTTGGCGAGGATGTGGAGAAAAGGGAACCCTCCTACACTGCTGGTGGGAATGCAAATTAGTTCAACCATTGTGGAAAGCAGTATGGAGGTTCCTCAAAAAACTCAAAATAGAAATACCATTTGACCCAGGAATTCCACTCCTAGGAATTTACCCTAAGAATGCAGCAGCCCAGTTTGAAAAAGACATATGCACCCCTATATTTATCACAGCACTATTTACAATAGCCAAGAAATGGAAGCAACCTAAGTGTCCATCAGTAGATGAATGAATAAAGAAGATGTGGTACATATACACAATGGAATATTATTCAGCCATAAGAAGAAAACAAATCCTACCATTTGCAACAACATGGATGGAGCTAGAGGGTATTATGCTCAGTGAAATAAGCCAAGCCAAAAAAGACAAGTATCAAATGATTTCACTCAGATGTGGAGTATAAGAACAAAGAAAAAATACTGAAGGAACAAGACAGCAGCAGACTCACAGAACCCAAGAACGGACCAATAGTTACCAAAGGAAAGGGACTGGGGAAGATGGGTGGGAACGGAGGGATAAAAGGGAAAAAGGGGCATTACGATTAGCAGACGTAATGTTGGGGGGGCACGGAGAGGGCTGTACAACTCCGAGAAGACAAAAAAAAAAAAAGCAGTTTTTCTATAGCATCTCACTATGCTGATGGACAGTAACTGTAATGGGGTTGGTGGGGGGGATCTGATGAAGGGGTAGTTTAATGACCATAATGTTGCACATGTAATTGTACATTAATGATACCACAATAAATTATATACAAAAAAAAGAAATTCCATATCTGAAATGAAACATACAGTGGAGAGATTTAAAAGCAGATTGGGTGTAGGAGAAGAGACAGTAAATGGAATAGAAATTAGATAAGAGGAATACAAAGAAACTGAGGCGCAGAGAGAAAAAGAATCTCTAAGAATGAAAGAATATTGAGATAACTGTGTGACCAATCCAAATGGAACAATATTCTCATAATAAGGGTACCAGAAGAAGAAGAGAGAGAAGAAGGGATAGAAAGTGTTATTGAGGAGGTAATTGCCAACAACTTCCCCAATCTGGGGAATGAGATAGTCTCTCAAGCCATGGAGGTGCACAGATCTCCCAACACGAGACAGCTAAGGAGGACAACATCAAGACATATAATAATTAAAATGGCAAAGATCAAGGATAAAGACAGACTTTTAAAAGCATCTACAGAGAGAAAAAAGATCACATACAAAGGAAAACCCACCAGGCTATCATCAGACTTCTCAGCAGAAACCTTCCAGGCCAGAAGGGAGTGGGATGATGTATTTAATGCAATGAAGCAGAAGGGCCTTGAACCAAGAATACTCTACCCATCAAGGTTATCATTTAAATTTGAAGGAGGGATTAAATAATTTTGAGATAAGCAAAAGCTAAGAGAATTTACCTCCCACAAACGACCTCTACAGTGCATTTTGGAGGGACTCCTATAGATGGAAGTATTCCTAAGACTAATAGATGTCAAACATGGGCTAGACAAAGAGTACAGAATATCATTCATAACATACAAAGAATGAAGGAGGAAGAAAAAGGAGGGGAAAAAAAAGGAATCTTTAGGTTGTGTGTGTAATATCATATGAAGTGAGTTAAATCAGACTGTTAGATAGTATGGGAATTACCCTTGAACATTTGGTAACCACAAATCTAAAGCCTGGAATGGGAATAAGTACATACCCATTGATAATCATCCTAAATGTAAATGGTCTGAATGCACCAATCAAAAGACGTACACTCACTAAGTAGATAAAAAAACAACAACCATCTGTATGCTGCCTACAAGAGACTCACTTCAAACCCAAAGAAATACACAGACTGAAAGTAAAGGGATGGAAAAATATATTTCATGCAACTAATAGGGAGAAAAAAAGCAGGAGTTGCAGTACTTGTATCAGACAAAATAGACTTCAAAACAAAGAAAGTCACAAGAGACAAAGAAGGACATTACATAGCGATAAAAGGGTCAGTCCAACAAGAGGATGTAAGTATTATAAATATCTATGCACACAACACAGGGTCACCTACATATGTGAAACAAATACTAACAGAATTAAAGGGGGAAATAGAATGCAATGGATTCATTTTAGGACACTTCAACACACCACTCACTCCAAAGGACAGATCACCCAGAGAGAAAATAAATAAAAAGACAGAGGCACTGAACAATGTATTAGAACAGATGGACCTAACGGACATCTACAGAACACGCCTTCCAAAAGCAACAGAATACACATTCTTCTCAAGTGCACATGGAACAGTTTCAAGAATAGATCACATACTAGGCCACAAAAAGAACCTTGGTAAATTCAAAAAGATTGAAGTTGTGCCAACCAACTTCTCAGATCACAAAGGCATAAAACTAGAAATAAATTACTCAAAGAAAACGAAAAAGCCCACAAACACATGGAGGCTTAATAACATGCTCCTAAATAATGAACGGATCAGTGACCAAATAAAAACAGAGATCAAGCAATATATGGAGACGAATGACAACAATAATACAACACCGCAGAATCTGTGGGATGCAGGGAAGGCCACTTAGATGGAAATACATTACAATACAGGCCTACCTCAGGAAAGATCAATCCCAAATGAACAGTCTAAATTCACAATGAATGAAACTAGAAAAGGAAGAACAAATGAGGGCCAAAGTCAGTAGAATGAGGGACATAATAAAGATTAGAGCAGAAATAAATAAAATTGAGAAGAATAAAACAATAGAAAGCATCAATGAAAGCAGGAGCTGGTTCTTTGAGAAAATAAACAAAATAGATAAACCCCTAGCCAGACTTATCAAGAAAAAAAGACAGTCTACACACATAAACAGAATCAGAAATGAGAAAGGAAAAATCACTACAGAAACCACAGAAACACCAAGAATTTTGAGAGAATACTATGAAAATTATATGGTAACAAACTGGATAACCGAGAAGAAATGGACAACTTTCTACAAAAGTACAACCTTCCAAGGCTGACCCAGGAAGAAACAGAAAATCTGAACAGACCAATTACCTGCAAATTGAATTCGTAATCAAAAAGCACCTAAGAGCAAATCCCTGGACAAGATGGTTTCACCACTGAATTTTATCAAACATTTAGTGAAGACCTAATACCCATCCTCCTTAACGTTTCCCAAAAAATAGAAGAGGAGGGAATATTACCTAACTCATTCTACGAGTCCAACAACACTCTAATATTAAAACCAGGCAAAGACACCATAAAAAAAGAAAATTACAGACCAATATCCCTGATGAACATAGAAGCAAAAATACTTAACAAAATATTAGCAAACTGAATTCAAAAATACATCAAAAAGATCATCCACCATGATCAAGTGGGATTCATCCCAGGGATGCAAGGATGGTACAACATTTGAAAACCCATCAACATCATCCACTACATCAATAAAAAGAAGGACAAAAACCACATGATCATCTCCATAGATGCTGAAAAAGCATTTGACAAAATTCAACATCCATTCATGATAAAAACAAAATGGGTATAGAAGGCAAGTACCTCAACATAATAAAGGCTATATATGACAAACCCACAGTCAACCTTATACTTAACAGCGAGAGGCTGAAAGCTTTTTCTTTAAGATTGGGAACAAGACAAGGATGCCCGCTCTCCCCACTTTTATTCAACATAGTTCTAGAGGTCTTAACCATGGCAATCAGACAACAGAAAGAAATAAAAGGCATCCAAATTGGAAAGGAAGAAGTCAAACTGTCCCTGTTTGCAGATGACATGATATTGTACA
>JAVSCE010005053.1:0-24329 GCA_032199065.1 Smutsia gigantea | reverse complement strand
TTCTGAGGTCATCTATAAGGGGGATCTCAGATAAATGTGATGAAATTAATCATGTCTGAATTCCACTCACTTAAAACCACAGGGTTCCACATGTAGGAAGCATTTCTTTCTCATTTTTGCAGAAATTTTACATTTTCCTGTTTAAAGACATCTTGGTTTTGACTCGGCCTGTTAAACGAAATGAGCGTCACTCTTACCAAGTTTACCAACAACCAATCCCCATCCAAGAACTTGTCTTGGAAGACCTGCAGGATGGAGATGTGAGAATGAAAGGGCCCTTTCGAGGGGCTTTCAGGAACTCAGATACAGGTAAAAATACAAATTTTAAAACTTTAAATTAACAAACTCAGAACCTAAGTGAATTTGGTTTTAATCTTTAAAAATTCTGTCTAAGATACATTTAAAAATTCACACAATTCAACACCAAAAAAAATCTCATTTAAAAAATGAGAACCTGAATAGACATTCTCTGAAGATGTACAGATGGCCAACAGACACATGGAGAGATGTTCAGCATCACTAGTCATCAGGGATGTGCAAATCAAAACCACAATGAGATATCACTTTACACTAGTAACGTGTATGGCTAGTATTAAAAAACAAGCAAGTAACAAGTGTGGGCAAGGATGTGGTGCACTGTTGGTGGGAATGTAAATTGGTGCAGCCTCTATGGAAACAGTATGGAGGCTCCTCTAACAGTTACAAAGAGGAATACCACATTACCCAGTAACTCCACCTCTGGATACTTACCTGAAGAAAACAGAAACACTAATTCAAAAAGATATGTGTGCCCCTATGTTAACTACAGCACTATTTACCATAGCCAAGATATGTGTCCATCAATTGATGAATGAATGAGGAAGATGTGGATACTTGTGCAATAACTCAGCCATTAAAAAGAACGAAACCTTGCCATCTGTGACAGCGTGGATGGACCTAGAGGATAGTGTGCTAAGTGAAAAAAGAGAAAGACTAAATACCATATGATTTCACTGACATCACACAGAATCTAAAAAACAGACAAAACAGAAATAGGCTCATTCAGACAAAGAATAGGTGGTTGCCATAGTGGGGTGGGAGAGTAGGCAAAATAGGTGAAGGGGATAAAGAGGTGCAAACGTCCGGTTACAAATTAGTCACAGAATGAAGGTACAGCATAGGGAAAATAAAAAAGAGTTCTGTCTCCACACAAAAAATTACAAATGAAAGAATTCCATTGCCCTATAGCTGCTGCTCTCATCAACTTGTGCTCTGACACCAGCAGGTGCATCTAATAAGTAATGTCCTAAGGCTTTATTTAATGCATCCACCTAACAAGTGTACATGTACAGAAATTCCAGCACCCACACTAAGATTATATGACCTCTTTCTCTAAACAAACTGTTTTTAAGTCTGATTTCCTTTCTTTTATCCAATTTTTCTTTTTCTAGCTAAAAATACCTTTAGAGTTCGCTTCCAAGACCCCTCTCCAGGCCAGTCTCACACTCTGCAAGCCAATGATGTGTTCCAGAAGCAGCAGTGGTTCAGGCATATTCGAGCCGCCATAGCCCCTTTCCAGCAGGCCACCACTCCAGCCGAGCTGCAGGGTTTGCCAGAGCTCCATGAGGAGTGCGTCGAGAACAACCCCTCCGCTGGGAACGTCAAAACCCAGAGAAGGGCGTCCACGGCATCCAGTGTGACTCAGGTCGTAGCCGATGGGGACGCTTCGGCGTGTGTCTCCCCTGCGTGCACCACAGACGACATGAAGAGTGTCAGAGCGCACCCAACACAGCCTGGCTTCCAAGGGCCAAGCAACAAATCTCCATTCAGTGTCGAATGGAAAGAGGCTTCGGTATAAAGGAAGCTCTGTGTATTACTGGCTCAGAGACTGTTATTTATACATGTATACAGTTTGGTTTTCCTTGTAATGTGAGCATGGGAGCGTTGCAGAGTTACTTAATACCAGTCTTAACATTTTCTGATTTTGGTTTTTCTTTTTGCTTTGTTTTGTTTCTTTAATGGCAGCTAAAGATAACTATAACAGATTACTGTTAAAAGCACAATCTTTTTTTTTAAAGATATTTTCCTCATAATTTGGGACATGCAAGCCTGGTATTTTTAATCAAATGAAATGTTTATGCAATGGGTTTCTTCTTCATTCTGAATTCATCAGGACTTTCCAATACCTACCAATTGTGATATTCACAATATCTACCAAAGCTTAAAATTTTGCAAATACTGGGTTTTTACCCGTGTTTCTTTCATAAACTGTGTGTGCGGAATTTGAAATTTTAACATTGGCTCCTAAAATCTACACGGAATACAGGTGTGTAATACTTCAGAATTTACACTGAAACATATGTTCCCTTTGAAACAAACTATAAAACTTTACAGATTTTCCATTTTATCAACTGGAATACTTTATATTAGTTTTGTTCACTACACATTCCTCATTTTCATTCACTTATCCTGCCAATTATTTAGTTTTTTTATTATAAAGTAGTTTTTAGTATTTATTTATTTTTGTTTTTTTACTTTGACACCGTTACAGATTGGTAGCATTTATTTTTCCCCCTTGGTTAAAAATGTATTTGTATGTGTATATAAATATATATATGTTTTTTAAATCATATTAACTTTACCAAGTGACACCAAGCCATCCTGTTTTTGAGCCAATTAAGAAAATTGCAATTTTTCAAGTGTAGCATTGCAAGGTGGTGAACACACATGAACTGACTCAGTGTATTCTGGACTACTGAAAGAAAACCACCCTAAGGGTTCTGTTGAGAGCTTTAGTGTTGTCTGAAAAGCAAGAGGGGAAGCAGTTGACTGGTAATAAGTAAAAAAGAGGAAAATGAGAGTAGTTTGGTCTTAAGGTTAAAATGTCTGGTTGTGCTAGAACATGCAAGAAGACAGTAAAAGCTAAACTTGAGGGTATACAGTAAGTTATAGAAGGCTTGGGGAAAGTGAGCTTTACTTGTGTTGGTTTACAACACCTGCAAATAATGAGTTTGAAAAGAAGCAGGTGTGTTGAAAATCTGACCATATTATATCAATTTTGGTGGATTTATTCATAAGAGAGAAAAAGTGATGAATCTCTTACTGTAAAATGTTTCTGTTCAAATGAGATCATAGTCTTTAAGTGGAGGACTAAAAGCTCTGTGTCATGGCAGGTTTATAATGTTGATCATTCAAGGAAATATTGACTGTTATGTGAACTCTATTTCGCCAGTGGAAATGAAACTTGAGAAAGATTGTGAATAGATCAATCCAAATGACTTCTCTGTATAAATGAATTATACAATTAAAAAAGCACACAGTCAGCCCTTAGAAGCTTCTTGGCTGGTGGATGTTTGGGAGACATATGCCAGAACGTGTTGGTGTGGCAAAGGAGGTCCTGGCATGAGTCACAACTTTTTAAAAATCATAAATACTTAAACCTTTTTAATTCATTGGTGAGTAAGAGAAAGATTCAATTAAGTCAAGTTCTGTGACTTAATAAACCATTCAGAAAGCAGTATAATCAGAAATAGCAGTTGGACTAAAGAAAGGGTGAACATCTAGCCACTTTCTGGATACACTCGCCAATCTAATGGCAAAGCATCCTGATTTGACTAATTTCAGGTTTTAATTTAGGTATCTCAGGTTTCTGAGTTTGGATAGTCAAAGTCAAAAGTGTAGATTATACCAATGTTCTGATATGAAAAATCAGGAAACAAGTTTCCAACCATTTCTAGAGATGTTATATAGATTATCATTGCAGAATTACCTTGATCACCTTCTAAAGATACATAAGAAGTAGTAGTTCAAATGTTATTGGAATGATGATGTATCAAAAATCTTCCTCTGACACCATCAACACAACAAAAAGGCATCCTACAGTATGGAAGAATGAATATATTTGTAAGTGACATATCCGACAAAGTGTTAACATCCAAAATATATAAAGAACTTAAACACCTCAACACCCAAAAAGAAAATAACCCAATAAAAAAATGGGCAGAGGATATGAAGAGACAGTTCTCCAAAGAAGAAATTCAGATGGCCAACAGACACATGAAAAGATGCTCCACATCACTAATCATCAGGGAAATGCACATTAAAACCACAAGGAGGAGATATTACCTCACACCAGTAAGGATGGCCAGCATCCAAAAGACTAAGAACAACAAATGCTGGTGAGGATGCGGAGAAAGAGGAACCCTCCTACACTGCTGGTGGGAATGTAAGCTAGTTCAACCATTGTGGAAAACAATATGGAGGTTCCTCAAAAGACTAAAAATAGAAATACCATTTGACCAAGGAATGGCACTCCTTGGAATTTACCCAAAGAATACACCTTCTCAGATTCAAAAAGACATATGCACCCCTATGTTTACTGCAGTACTTTTTACAATACCCAAGATATGGAAGCAACCTAAGTGTCCATCAGTAGATGAATGGATCAAGAACATGTGGTACGTATACACAATGGAGTACTATTCAGATATAAGAAGGAAACAAATCCTGCCGTTTGCAAGAACATGGATGGAGCTGGAGGACATTATGCTGAGTGAAACAAGCCAGGTGGACAGAAACAAGTGCCAAATGATTTCCCTCATTAGTGGAGTATAACAACGAAGCAAAAGTGAAGGAACAAAACAGCAGCAGACTCAGAGACTCCAAGAAGAACTAGAGGCTACCAAAGGGGAGGGGTGTGGGAGGGCAGGTGGGAGGGTGGGAGAAGGGGATTGAGGGGTATTATGTTTAGTACACATGGTGTGGGGGGGGATCACGGGGAAAAACAGGGCAGCACAGAGAAGGCAAACAGTGAATCTGTGGCATCTTACTACACTGATGGACAGTCACTGCATTGGGGTATGGGTGTGGACTTGATAATATGGGTAAATGTAGTAACCACATTGTTTTTTCATGCAAAACCTTCATAAGAATGTATATCAATAATGCCTTAATTTAAAAAATGAAAAGAAAAAATAATCTTCCTTTGGTTCACTCAACAGAGAAAATGAGACCCAGAAACTCAGTGATTATATGGAATGAACATTCTTCAGATATTGCATCTCTATTTAAGAACATTTGATGATCTGGCCCAGTAGTTCTCAATCCTGTTCAGGCATCAGAATTACCAAGGGTGAGTCACGAAAAATAAAGGTAGCAGGGCTTCATCCCCCTACACAACCCCATTTCACTGAGTCAGTACCTTGGGGGGTAGGAAGCAGAGGGCTGTTGATTCATATGTGTAAACATGCCCTCCTGGGGTCAACATCTGGTAATCACTGAACTACCCAACAGCCATTATGTAAATGATACATAAGTATTGACATATATCTCCTGTCTTCAGCGAACTGACCAGCCCTGTAGACTATCAGTGTCCGACTTCAGGCCAGATTTCAACAAACCACTGTACATCTCTATCAGGCCTGCCCTGGTCAGTTATATGGTACATGAAATTTCCACTCTATTCCAAATTGCTGCACCCATCCTTGTAACGAAGGTATAGTCAGGTGGGTGCTTTGATTGCACTCAATCACCTGCGGCCATCCACAGGCTGCAAAGAGATGCTCTGGGCCCCTCTTGGTGGTTTGCTGATCTGCATGATGTGCAAGAAAAGCAAACAACAGGCCACTAGTTGTGTCCACACAAGTCATGGCATACGGATATCCTACTAATACACACAGAGGCCTAATACAGTCTAACTGCCACCTGAGACAAGGGATGTCAGGCCCTTTAGCATTTCCCGGGTTGCTGCGGGACTCAATATAAGAACCCTTTTTAGAGTACACATTCTGCGCTCTGCTGACTTCTTCATTGATCGATGGAAAGCCCCACCAATGGGCCACAGCCCACATTGTCTTTTGCAATGTGTGCAACAAACGCTGACATAACCATTGGGCGACAGCAGAGGCAGGCTTTCCTTTCAGCCAACGCATGTGGGCCAATAATGTGTCTGCTTCATCATTCAGTGGGGATGCCAAAGGCAAACGTCCAGGCACTTGATATACAGTAACTGTCTTAGCCTGACTAAAGCCACATAGGGCTTGCCACAGTTCTTGCCCCCAGAAGGGGAACGTGACAAACCATCCAGTTGGCATGGCAGCATGTCGGTAGCCACAGAGTCACACTCGGTAGACAGCCCAGCTGTCAGTGCACACAACTACGGGGGAGGGCGTGATCATCCCAGGTGATCGTGAGCCATACTGCCCGTGACTCAGTTCATTGACTGCTCTTCCGCTCTCTGTCCTGTGACATCCATATCATCTTAGTCTTAGGATGGAAAGCCACAGTCCTCCACTTCGGGGGCTACCCACGACTGGAGCCGTCTGTATTCCAAGCATCTTCAGGTATAGGGGCTTTTCCCTGCTCATAAGGACTCTCGACTACCAACGGCTGAGGTATAAATTCTTCCTCCTTTCCACTCATATAGGGCACTTGCCCAAATAAGCATTGGAGATTTCGACTTAAGGGGATATCAGAGAGGGTGCTATGCTGCTGCAAGTATGCGCCCACGTTTGGCCTCTGTAGGAGTCTGTGCCATGCCACTCATTGGCCTTTGGGTCCAATCTCGAACCCACTCCGCAATGTGATAGGTGGTTATGACCTTAGCCAGAGCCATTGTGGTGACGGGCTCAATAGACAGCAAGGCGTGATACACAGAAGCCAGTTGCTCCTCTATTGAGGGCTACCAGACCTCTGCTCCTTTCCATAATTGTGACCAGAATCCAATAGGTGGCAGGTCCACTCACACTGCTGCCAAGGGCCTCATCCATAACCATCTCCGTTTGCATGAACATCTAGCTCACAGGGTCTTGATGAATCCATTACACTCAAAGACTATAACGGGCTTGACTGCTTGCTTAGTAGCAGTAAACACAGCTGCACAGGTCTCATCACGGTCCCACCTGATGCTCTTTGGTACCAACTGGTGTAAGGCCTTGAGAGTTTGTGCAAAGTGTGGGGTAAACACTGCCCGGTAGCCCAAAACACTCAAAAATCTCTTGTACGACTGACTGCCACAGTGGTAGAGGTAGTGAAATCCTGCACCTTGTCTATGACTATGTCTGAGATAACTTTAGATTTACCTGAGCAGACAACCCCCACGAACTTGAAAGACAAACCGGGTCCCTGAAACATACCTATCAAAATATCGACAGCATTCATCAATGAACTGTAACAAATAGTTCTAAAATTCACATGGAAGCACAGAAGACCCTGAATATCCAAAGCAATCCTGAGAAGGAAGAATAAAGCAGGGGGGGATTATGCTCCCCAATGTCAGGCTCTACTACAAAGCTACACTAATCAAGACGATTTGGTACTGGCACAAGAACAGACCCGTAGATCAATGGAACAGAATAGAGGGCACACATATAAACCACACATATATATAGCCAATTAATATATGATAAAGGAGCCATGGACATACAATGGGGAAATGACACCCTCTTCAACAGCTGGTGTTGGCAAAACTGGACAGCTACATGTGATAGAGAGAAAGGAATGGGACTACTGTCTAACTCCATACACAAAAGTAAACTTGAAATGGATCAAAGACCAGAATGTAAGTCATGAAACCATAAAACACAAGTAAATCATAGGCAAGTCTCTCTTGAATATAAACATGAGCAGCGTTTTCATGAACATGCCTCCTCGGGAAAGGGAAACAAAAGCAAAGATAAACAAGTGGGACTCTATCAAACTAAAAAGCTTCTCTACAGCCAAGGACACCATCAGTAGAAGAAAAAGGCATCTCTAAAGAATGGGAGAATATATCCATAAATGACATATCCCATAAGGGGTTGACTTCCAAAATGTAAAGAGCCCACACACCGCAACAACCAAAAGGCCAATAACCCAATTGAAAAATGGGGAGAGGATCTGAACAGACACTTCTCCAAAGAAGAAATTCAAATGGCCAACAGGCACATGAAAACATGCTCCACGTCGCTAATTGTCAGAGAAAATGCACATTAAAACCACAATGGGATATCACCTCACACCAGTTAGGATGGCCACCATCCAAAACACAAACAACAACAAATGTCGGCGAGGATGTGGAGAAAGGGGAACCCTCCTACACTGCTTGGGGAATGTAAATTATTTCAAACATTGTTGAAAGCAGTATGGAGGTTCCTCAAAAAACTCAAAATAGAAATACCATTTGACCCAGGAATCCCACTTCTAGGAATTTACCCTAAGAATGCAGCAGCCCAGTTGGAAAAAGACATACGCACCCTATGTTTATCGCAGCAGTACTGACAATAGCCCGGAAATGGAAGCAACCTCAGGGTCCATCAGTAGATGAATGGATAAAGAAGATGTGGTACATATACACAATCGAATATTATTCAGCCATAAGAAGAAAACAGAGCCTACCATTTGCAACAATGTGGATGGAGCTAGAGGGTATTATGCTCAGTCAAATACGGCAGGCGGAGAAAGACAAGTGCCAAATGATTTCACTCATCTGTCTGTGCTGTTTCCCAGTCTCTTGAGACCAGGTAACAACTCCACAAAGTCACCTGCCGCCAGCTCCACGTGTCGCACGGCGGCAAGTAGGTGCCAGGTCGTGCCCGGAGTCCCTGGCGGCCCCGCCAGTTCCCAACAGAACGTGGACCGCACTCCCGGCGCTCGCCTCGCCGTGGCCAGCCAGGACCCGAGGAGCGGCGCCCCCGTCTCGCCGCCCCCCATTCCGCGGGCGGGCGCTCTTCGCCAGCGGATCCCAACTTCATCGCACCTGGCCCAGCCCGGTCCGCCCGCGGCGCGTTCCGCTGTGACCCGCGCGAGAAGACATGCAACCCGCAGCCCGGCCTGGCCCGGCCCGGCCCGGCGACTGGTGGAGTGGGGAAAACTCGCTCCACCCAGACCAGAACACTGGCCGGCGGCGTCCCGGCAGCCCGCCCAGCGCCGGGGATGCGGTGGCGGCGCACCGTCCCGGGGGACGGCAGCGGCAGCAGGAGCGGCCAGCCGGAGAGAGACCGGGTAAGAGACTCAACGGGTCAGGGAGAGCGGCGCGGGTCCGGCAGCGGCGGCAGCGGAGTGGGGCAGAGAGCGCTCCGTTCCTCTTGGCCGTCGCTGCTCCGGCAGCCCCGGCTGCCCGGCTCCCCCTGACTCCGCCGCTCCGCGGTCCCCTCCGCGACTCACCGTTGCTGCACCGCCGGCTCGTCCGCTTTCCGCGCCCACACCTGCAGTCATCCGTCTGCTCCTCCTGCTGCTGGGCGAATGTTCGAGCCACGTCCTGCGCGTCCTGCGCCTTTCCGCACCGCCCCTGCTTTACGACACTCGGGGCCTCACGACATCACCTTCCTCACACCAGGAGCCGCTCGCTCTACGGCGGGAACCTTGTTGCTAGGGAGACGACGCTGCTTCAGGCGGCCAGGGAAACCTTTCCCTCAGATGTAGTGGGATAGGGAGGGGACCGCTGGGAGACTTCAGGGAAAACAATAAAATGCTCCTGTGAAACGGTGGGTAGGACCTGAGGGGGAATGGGATGAAACGTCATTAGGATTAGCACACATAATGGAGCAGGGTCACGGGAGGGCAGTACAGCACAGAGAAGACAAATAGTAACTCTATAGCATCTTACTACACTGATGGACAGAGACTGCAACGGCGAGCAGGGGGACATGGTAATCTGGGTGAATGTAGTCAACACAGTGGTGCTCATGGGAATACTTCATAACACTGTATATCAATCATACCTTAATAAAAAATAAAAACATTACTGAGAATGGAAATTCATCCCATGCTCCTGGCTAGGAAGAATAAATATCATCAAAATGGCTATACTATCGAAAGCAATCTACAGATTCAGTGCAACCCCTATCAAAATACCAACAGCATTCTTCAATGAACTGGAACAAATAGCTCTAAAATTCATATGGAACCACAAAAGACCCCGAATAGCCAAAGCAATCCTGAGAAGGAAGAATAAAACAGGGAATTACGCTCCCACACGTCAAGCTCTACTACAAAGCTACATTAATCAAGACAATTTGGTATTGGCACAAGAACACACCCACAGACCAGTATAACAGAACACAAAACCCACACATTAACCCAAACATATACGGTCAATTAATATATGATAAAGGAACCTTGGATATACAATGGGGAGATGACAACCTCTTCAGCAGCTGGTGGTGGCAAAACTGGACAGCTATATGTAAGAGAATGAAACTGGTCTACTGTCTAACCCCATACACAAAAGTCAACTCAAAATGGATCAAACACCTGAATGTAAGTCATGAAACCATAAAACTCTCACAAGTAAATCATAGGCAAAAATCTCTTGGACATAAACATGAGCGACTTCTTCATGAACATATCTCCCCAGGCAAGGGAAACAAAAAGCAAAAATGAACAAGTGGGACTATATCAAGCTGAAAATCTTCTGTACAACAAAGGACACCATCAGTAGAACAAAAAGACATCCTACAGTATGGGACAATATATTCATAAATGACATATCCCATAAGGGGTTGACATCCAAAATATATAAAGAACTCCCGCAGCTCAACAAACGAAAAGCAAATAATGCAATTAAGAAATGGGCAGAGGACATGAATAGACACTTCTCCAAAGAAGAAATTCAGACGGCCAACAGGCACATGAGAAGATGCTCCACATCGCTAATCATCAGAGAAATGCAGATTAAAACCACAATGAGATATCACCTCACCAGTGAGGATGGCCAACATCCAAAACACAAACAACAACAAATGTTGGCGAGGATGTGGAGAAAAGGAACCCTCCTACACTGCTGGTGGGAATGCAAATTAGTTCAACCATTGTGGAAAGCAGTATGGAGGTTCCTGAAAAAACTCAAAATAATAATACCATTTAACCCAGGAATCCCACTCCTAGGAATTTACCCTAGGAATCCAGCAGCCCAGTTTCAAAAAGACATATGCACCCCTATGTTTATCGCAGCACTATTTACAATAGCCAAGAAATGGAAGCAACCTAAGTGTCCATCAGTAGATGAATGGATAAAGAAGATGTGGTGCATATACACAATGGAATATTATTCAGTCATAAGAAGAAAACAAATCCTACCATTTGCAACAGCATGGATGGAGCTAGAGGGTATTATGCTCAGTAAAATAAGCCAAGCCGAAAAAGACAAGTATCAAATGATTTCACTCATATGTGGAGTATAAGAACAAAGAAAAAAACTGAAAGAACAAAACAGCAGCAGACTCACAGAACCCAAGAATGGACTAATAGTTACTAAAGGGAAAGGGACTGGGGAAGATGGGTGGGAAGGGAGGGATAAGGGGGGAAAAGAGGCATTACGATTAGCAGATGTAATGTTGGGGGGGCACGGGGAGGGCTGTACAACTCAGAGAAGACAAGTAGTGATTCTATAGCATCTCACTATGCTGATAGACAGTGACCGTAATGGGGTTGGTGGGGGGGACCTGATGAAGGGGGTAGTTTAATAACCGTAATATTGCACATGTAATTGTAGATTAATAATACCAAAATAAATTATTTTAAAAAGTCAATACATCTTATGTTACATGATAAGAGAATGAGAGAAGGAATAAAATATTTGACATACCTACACACACACAGAAAAACAAACATATTCATAGGAAAATAAGGAGGAAATACTCATGAAAATTATCATTTCTGTAACTGATAATGGAGTCTTAACTGATATTTAAAAGTACCCTCACTCTCTTTCACTACCTGTTCTGTATTCCCTCTGCCCCCAGCAAGCAATTCAGCTCGTTGTGCTTTTTCACCTGGTAGAATGACCCAAATTTTCATTGCTGAAGTGTCTCGGCCATTAGCAGTCTTGCCTGGATTGGGCTGTCGTAGTTTTTTATTAACCTTAATCACAGGAAACAGTAATAATAAAAGAAGCCCTAAGGGATCTCCTGTATCACAGACATACTTTCCTGACCTCCATGGTGGGGTATAGTCCAATTTCCCCATGGTAGTCAGGATCAGTCACACCAGCCAGCAGAGTAACTGTCTTCTTTCCCTGTTGATAGAGATATGAGGAGCTTAATGTGGCTAGGGGGCAGTCTTAACTTCCAAGTCAGCGGGATCATTATTGTGTCTCATGGTGGAAGCATTCCACCTTCTGAGCTTGAAACTCTAGTCCAGGGGAGCATCAGATTTCAGGAACAGGAAGCAAAAATACTGCCAACAGGTCCCTCTGGGCAATAATGAGCACTGTTACTCCCATTCCCATCCCTTGATTTTTGGGCCCTTTAATTCTGGCTATGAGAGATAACACCACTTAATTGGATGCTAACTCAGAGCATATCTAGAGAACCTTTCCCCAGCTGTGAAGGTATTGACACCTAGTTGGCATTGTAACTCAGTCTTCTATCCAGCAAGCATTTGCAGGATGGTCGGAGCATGGTAAGACCAGAGAATTTCATAAGCGTGGGCTCACGGCAGTACTTTTGTTAAGAGGATTCCTGGATCTGAAGCAATGCTGTGTTGAGTGCCTTGGGGATAGACAGGCATTCTTTAAGTCCACAGAGGGCAGATTTGGCAAAAGCATTGTGTGCAGGGTAGACAAATCCATATCCACACTTACCCCTATCCTACCCTATCTAAAGGTGCAGTCATTACTGATGTTAACCAAGGCACATATTTCACTTCTCAAAATACACAACGTTGATCTAAAAAAAGGCATACAATAGCACTTTTATCTCCCTGATAAGTCCCTGTAGCCAGTTTAACTGAAAGACATAAGAGTCTCAACTCCTTTTCAAAATACAGTCCAGCAAAAGGACCCATAAATGGGTATCTGTCTTGCACCAGACCTTAATCTCTCTTAAGTCCACTTGGATAACTCACACTTAACACCAGTTCTGAATGCCTTTCCAATATTTCCAAGGGGGATATGTCTCATCTAGGGTTAGGGTTTGGGGCAAAGGTTTCCAGGGTTTGAAAGTACCTAATGTTTCTTTTGTGAGGGTGCACTCAAGGTACAGAAACCACGTATAATTATTTATTTATTTATTTTTCTTTTTTTCCCCCTTGATCCCCCACACCATGTGTAAACATAATACCCCCCAATCCCCTTCTCACACCCTCCCCACCTGCCCTCCCACACCCCTCCCCTTTGGTAACCACTAGTTCCTTCTTGGCGTCTCTGAGTCTGCTGCTATTTTGCTCCTTCAGTTTTGCTTCGTTGTTATACTCCGCAAATTAGGGAAATCATTTGGCACTTGTCTTTCTCTGCTTGGCTTATGTCACTGAGCATAATATCCTCCAGCTCCATCCATGTTGTTGCAAATGGTAGGATTTGTTTCTTTCTTATGGCTGAATAGTATTCCATTATGTATATGTACCACATCTTCTTTATCCATTCATCTACTGATGGACACTTAGGTTGCTTCCATATCTTGGCTATTGTAAAAAGTGCTGTGATAAACATAGGGGTGCATATGTCTTTTTGAATCTGAGAAGGTGTATTCTTTGGGTAAATTTCAAGGAGTGGGATTCCTGGGTCAAATGGTATTTATATTTTTCGTTTTTTGAGGAACCTCCATATTGCTTTCTACAGTGGTTGAACTAGCTTACATTCCCACCAGCAGTGTAGGAGGGTTCCCCTTTCTCCACATCCTCGCCAGCATTTGTTGTTCTTAGTCTTTTGGATGCTGGCCATCCTTACTGGTGTGAGGTGATATCTCACTGTGGTTTTAATGTGCATTTCCCTGATGATTAGTGATGTAGAGCATCTTTTCATGTGTCTGTTGGCCATCTGAATTTCTTCTTTGGAGAACTGTCTCTTCATATCCTCTGCCCATTTTTTAATCGGGTTATTCGCTTTTTGAGTGTTGAGGCATGTAAGTTCTCTATATGTTTTGGATGTTAACCCCTTGTCGGATATGTCATTTACAAATATATTCTCCCATACTGTAGGATGCCTTTTTGTTCTGTTGATGGTGTCCTTTGCCATACAGAAACTTTTTAGTTTGATGTAATCCCTTGAGTTCATTTTTTCTTTTGTTTCCCTTGTTTGAGATGCGTTCTGGAAGAAGTTTCTCATGCTTATACTCAGGAGAGTTTTGCCTATGTTGTCTTCTAAGAGTTTTATGGTTTCATGACTTACATTCAGGTCCTTGATCCATTTTGAGTTTACTTTTGTGTATGGGGTTAAACAATAATCCAGTTTTATTCTGTTGCATGTAGCTGTCCAGTTTCGCCAGCACCAGCTGTTGAAGAAGCTGTCATTTCCCCATTGTATGTCCATGGCTCCTTTATCATATATTAACTGACCATATATGGTTGGGTTTATATCAGGGCTCTCTAGTCTGTTCCATTGGTCTGTGGGTCTGTTCTTGTGCCAGTACGAAATTGTCTTGATTACTGTGGCTTTGTAGTAAAGCTTGATGTTGGGGAGCATAATTCCTCCCGCTTTATTCTTCCTTCTCAGGATTGCTTTGGCTATTTGGGGTCTTTTGTGGTTCCATATGAATTTGAGAACTATTTTCTCCAGTTCATTGAAGAATGTTGTTGGCATTTTGATAGAGATTGCATTGAATCTGTAGATTACTTTAGGCAGGATGACCATTTTGACAATATTAATTCCTCCTATCCATGAGCACGGGATGTGTTTACATTTAGTCGTGTCTTCTTTAATTTCTCTCATGAGTGTCTTGTACTTTTCAGAGTATATTTCTTTTACTTCCTTGGTTAGGTTGATTCCTAGGTATTTTATTCTTTTGGATGCAATTGCGAATGGAATTGTTTTCCTGATTTCTCTTTCTGCCAGTTCATCATTAGTGTATAGGAAAGAACAGATTTCTGTGTATTAATTTTGTATCCCACAACTTTACTGAATTCAGATATTAGATCTAGTAGTTTTGGAGTGGATTCTTTAGGGTTTTTTATATACAATATCATGTCATCTGCAAACATGGGCAGTTTAACTTCTTCCTTACCAATCTGGATTCCTTTTATTTCTTTGTGTTGTCTGATTGCCATGGCTAAGACCCCCAGAACTATGTTGAATAAAAGTGGGGAGCGCAGGCATCCTTTTCTTGTTCACAGTCTTAAAGGAAAAGCTTTCAGCTTCTCACTGTTAAGTATGATGTTGGCTGTGGGTTTGTCATATATGGCCTTTACTATGTTGAAGTTCTTGCCCTCTATACCCATTTTGTTGAGAGTTTTTATCATGAATGGATGTTGAATTTTGTTGAATATTTTTTCAGCATCTATGGAGATAATCATGTGGTTTTTGTCCTTCTTTTTGTTGATGTGGTGGATGATATTGATGAATTTTCTAATGTTGTACCATCCTTGCATCCCTGGGATGAATCCCACTTGATCATGATGGATGATCTTTTTGATGTATTTTTGAATTCAGTTTGCTAATATTTTGTTGAGTATTTTTGCATCTATGTTCATCAGGAATATTGGTCTATAATTTTCTTTTTTTGTGGTGTTTTTGCCTGCTTTTGGTATTAGAGTGATGTTGACCTCGTAGAATGAGCTTGGGAGTATTCCCTCCTCTTGTACTTTTTGGAAAACTTTAAGGAGGATGGGTATAGGTCTTCACTAAAGATGAAATTCAGCAGTGAAACCATCTGGTCCAGGCGTTTTGTTCTTAGGTAGTTTTTGGATTACCAATTCAATTTCATCACTGGTAATTGGTATGTTCAGATGTTCTGTTTCTGCCTGCATCAGCCGTGGAAAGTTGTATTTTTCTAGAAAGTTGTCCATTTCTTCTAGGTTATCCAGTTTGTTAGCATATAATTTTTCATAGTATTCTCTCATAATTCTTTGTATTTCTGTGGTGTCCCTCGTGATTGTTCCTTTCTCATTTCTGATTCTGTTTATGTGTGTAGACTCTCTTTTTCACTTGATAAGTCTAGCTAGGGGTTTATCTATTTTGTTTATATTCTCAAAGAACCAGGTCTTGCTTTCATTGATTCTTTCTATTGTTTTATTCTTCTCGATTTTATTTATTTCTGCTCTATTCTTTATTATGTCCCTCCTTCTACTGACTTTGGGTATCATTTTTTCTTCCTTCTATAGTTTCATTAATTGGGAGTTTAGACTGTTCATACGGGATTGTTCTTCTTTTCTCAGGTAGGCCTGTATTGCAATATACTTCCCTCTTAGCATGGCCTTCGCTGTGTCCCACAGATTTTGAGGTGTTGAATTATTGTTGTCATTTGTCTCCATATATGGCCTGATCTCAGTTTTTATTTGGTCATTGATCCATTGATTATTTAGGAGAATGTTATTGACCCTCCATGTGTTTGTGGGCTTTTTCATTTTCTCTGTGTAATTTATTTCTAGTTTCATACCTTTGTCATCTGAGAAGCTTGTTGGTACAATTTCAATCACTTTGAATTTACTGAGGCTCTTTTTGTGGCCTAGTATATGATCTATTCTTGAAAATGTTCCATGTGCACTTGAGAAGAATGTGTATCCTGTTGCTTTTGTATGAGTTGTTCTGTAGATGTCCATTAGGTCCACCTGTTCTAATATGTTGTTCAGTGCCTCTGTCTCTTAACTTATTTTCTGTCTGGTTGATCTGTCCTTTGGAGTGAGTGGTGTGTTGAAGTCTCCTAAAATGAATGCATTGCATTCTATTTTCCCCTTTAACTCTGTTAGTATTTGTTTCATATATGTAGGTGATACTGTGGTGAGTGCATATATATTTATAACAGTTATATCCTCTTGTTGAAATGACCCCTTTATCATTATGTAATGTACTTCTTTGTCTCTTGTTACTTTCTTGTTTTGAAGTCTCATTTGTCTGATACAAGTACTGCAACTCCTGCTTTTTTCTCCCTATTAGTTGCAAGAAATATCTTTTTCCATCCCTTTACTTTCAGTCTGTGTATGTCTTTGGATTTGAAGTGAGTCTCTTGTAGGCAGCATATAGATGGGTCTTTTTTTTTTATCCATTAAGGGCCTCTATGTCTTTTGATTGGTGCATTCAGACCATTTACATTTAGGGTGATTATAGATAGGTATGTACTTATTGCCATTGCAGGTTTTAGATTCATAGTTACCAAAGGTTCAAGGGTAATTCCCTTACTATCTAACTGTCTGATTTAACTCACTTTATATGCTTTTACAAACACAACATGAAGTTTCTTTTTTTCCTCTATATTCTTCCCCTTTCATTCTTTATATATTAGGTATCATATTCTGTACTCTCTGTCTACCCTTTGATTCGCTTGGGGGGTAGTTGATTTGATTTTGCATCTTCTAAGTAATTAATTGTTCTACTTTGCTGTGGTTTTATTACCCTGGTGACATCTATTTAGCCCTAGGAATACTTCCATCTATAGGAGTCCCTCTACAATGCACTGTAGAGGTGGTTTGTGGGAGGTAAATTCTCTCAGCTTTTGCTTATCTGAAAATTGTTTAATCCCGCCTTCAAATTTAAATGATAACCTTGCCAGGTAGAGTATTCTTGGTTCGAGGCCCTTCTGCTTCATTGCATTGAATATATCATGCCACTCCCTTCTGGCCTGTAAGGTTTCTGTTGAGAAATCTGGTGATAGCCTGATGGGTTTTCCTTTGTAGGTGATCTCCTTTTTTCTTTCTCTAGCTGCTTTTAAAAGTCTGTCTTTCTCCTTGATCTTTGGCATTTTAATTATTATATGTCTTGATGTTGTCTTCCTCAGGTCCCTTGTGTTGGGAGATCTGTGCACCTCCATGGCTTGAGAGACTATCTCCTTCCCCAGATTGGGGAAGCTTTCAGCAATTACCTCCTCAATAACAGTTTCTATCCCTTTTTCTCTCTTCTTCTTCTTCTGGTACCCCTATAATGCAGATATTGTTCTGTATGGATTGGTCACACTGTTCTCTCAATATTCTTTCTTTCTTAGAGATCCTTTTTTCTCTCTGTGCCTCAGCTTTTGTATTCCTCTTCTCTAATTTGTATTCCATTTACAGTCTCTTCTACTATATCTAATCTGCTTGTAAATCCCTCCATTGTATGTTTCATTTCAGATATGGAATTTGTTAATGAGTGAATCTCTGTCTTAAATTCATCTCTGAGTTATTGAATATTTTTCTGTACCTCCATGAGCATGTTTATGATTTTTATTTTAAACTCTCTTTCAGGAAGATTGGTGGGTTCAGTTTCATTTGTCCCTTTTTCTGGGGTTTGTGAGATTTTGGTCTGAACCAGGTTCCTTTGATATTTCATAATTCCATGTGGTGTCCTCTAGTGCCCATAAGCTCTAGTCTCTGGAGCTGCTCAGCCCCTAGAGTGAGGTTGGGGGTCATAGGGGAGTGGCACTGGTGCCTGGGGGGAGGAAAGAGCCATTTTCTGATTCTCAGCTGCAGTGCCTGTCTCCAGTATCAGAGCCAGTGGGCTGAGCATACAGGTGTACGCCTCTGTGCTTGGCATCTCTAGGTGTTGTAGGCGGGGCCTCCCTCTGACTGGCCTGACATCAGCGCACTGACTGCCAGTTTGCAAGCAGGTGCCAGCAGGCCAGTAAGAAGGCTTTGCAGCTGTGTGTCACAGTGGAGGGCCTGGGAGCTGAGTAGGCAGACAGGGGGATGGAGCGCCTGAGCTCCTCAAAGTTCCCAACCTGCTGGGCAGAGTGCACCCAGACAACCTTGTCCACCTATCGCTTCTCCTGCGTAGCAAGCTCTATGCAAACCCCCTCCTTCAGTAGCCCTTTTGGTGCTAGGAAGCCTCTCAGACTGCCTGCCTTTCCTTTGTCCTAGAGTGGCCGGATGTGGATCCCTGTCCTTCACAAATAGCCGGAATCTCAGTCTCAAGCACTCTGCCTGTCCCAGCTCCCCAACCCCACCAACCTCCAGAGCACCACACAATGTAGGCTTGTGCTCCAAAGCAGACCTCCAGGGCTCGGTGTTCAGCACTCTTAGGATTCCACCCCCTCCCCGCTCCATTTCTCCTCCTCCCACCGGTGAGCTGAGTTGCTGGAAGGGCTTGGGTCCCGCTGGATTAAGGCTTTTGTACGTTACCCTGTTCGGTTAGGTCTGCTTTGTTTGTGAGGTCTGTACACAATCTGGTGCAGCCTTCTTTCCTGTTGCTGTTTTAGGGTTAGTTTTACTAACTATATTTTCACACTATATGTGGTTTTGGGAGGAATTCCCTGTGTCACCTCTCATGCCACCATCTTGAATCTTCTCTGTATTTTTTCTTACATTTTGAGACAGTGAACCTGAAATCTGACAGAGAATAAGACATGAGCCACAGGGTCTCTCTGGCTGAATGCCTGGGAAGCTGTTTGGGAGAAAATGACAAGTGATTCTAAAAGTCACGTGACAGTGCTCACTATAGGCTGGATTTGCTGGCCAAACTGTGACCATTTGAATATCAGAAAGAATCTCAACTTTAGTGTGTTGGGACAAATGCAGTCTATGGAAATCCTTTCATATTCATAATAAGACTCAAAAAGCAAAACATTGTATTCAGCAAGCAAAAGACAATTACAGTATTAAAGGGTGGCCAAAACGAGACACATGCAACTTTTGAAGTAGCTTTATTTCATATGGATTTTTATATTCCACAGCTAGATATGCCAAAGACATACCCAGAAAGCTAACGTGATCCTCACTGCGTCTACATGTCTGCAGTGAGGACAAGGCGTCCAGACCTGATGGAGGCAGGAGTTGTGCTGACATCACATATCACATGTAGCTTGTTACACAGGACAGTCATGGGGCACAAAACCTCCTGTTAGAGACAGCGAGCCCCTGGCAAGAAGTGGCCTGAGGAAGAGGCTGGGTACTTGGGCCCAAACATCCTGGACATTGCCATCAGACCTGGGTCTGTTAAAATCAGAGGGTGGGTAGCTCAGACTGGCGACACTTCAGGACTACTCAATGAATGAAGCCCTAGATAAATATGAAATAAAAATGGAAAAGATGAAAAGGCAACCACACCTATGACACCAAGAATTTTACAGCAGGTTCAAGTATGATGTAGCATGTGTGTCATTATTGTGACAATTTGGCCATGTTTTATTGCTTGTGTGGCTTGAGACATTTAAAGGAACTTACATTGAAATGCACCTGTATTTGTGCTTATCAAACAGTGGGATTTGATGAAGTGAGTCTAAGAAATATTTTAATGGTGAAGAGAACTGAATGTGCAAATGATTATTCTATTACTGTGGAAGCATTGCTTCAAGGCTTAGCAAACGTTTAAGATTAATGAAACAGTTTTCAATAAAGTACAAAGAGTGGCCACTTTCTACATACAGAACCCTTTGGACAAAGATGAGGGTGATTTCTCAGGCTGTGGTCCCATTGCTTCTGAAGTTCAGACCTTTTGCATCCTCTTCACAGAGTCACTTGGTGAAGAACAGCAAGAGTTTTCTAAGGGATGCTTTGAATTCCTTGTTTCTCAGGGTGTAAATAAGGGGGTTGAGAGTGGGAGTCACAATGGTATACAGAACGGCAACAGCCTTGTCCAGGAGCCCAGCAGACCCCAAGCCTGGCCGGATGTAGGTGTAGAGCACTGTGGAGTAGTACACAGAGACCACCACGAGGTGGGAGGAGCAGGTGGAGAAGGCTCTCCTCTTGCCCTCCGCTGAGCGGATACGCAGGATGCTGGCAATGATGAAGCCATAGGAAGTCATGGTGAGCAGGAAGTTCATCCCAGAGAGGAACATGTCAGTGGTGATGGTGATCATATCAATGGTGAAAGTCGGACTGCAGGAGAGCAGCAGCACCGGTGGGATCTCACAGAAGAAGTGTGCAATGAGCTGGGGGCCGCAGAAGGACAGATGCAGCACCAGGCCAGTGAGCATGAAGGCAGTGAGTGCCCCTGTGGACCACACAAAGACAGCCAGGGTGAGGCAGACCCTCCCACTCATCAGGGCGCCATAATGCAGAGGGCGGCAGATGGCCAGGTAGCGGTCGTAGGCCATGGCAGTGAAGAGAAGAAGCTCAGAGCTCAGCGACCAGGTGAAGAAGAACATCTGGCTGAAGCAGCCCCAGAAGGTGATGGTGCTCTCACCGACCAGGCTCTGCAGGACCTTGGGGAGGATGGACAAGGTGCAGATCATGTCCAGCATGGCCAGGTTGACCAGGAAGAAGTACATGGGCGTGTGGAGGTTGGGGCTGCAGCAGATGGCGGCAATAATCAGCCCATTGCCCGCTAGGGCCACGGCAAAGAGAGCCAAGAAGAGGCAGAAGAGGGCCGCCTGGAGCCAGGGGTCGTCGGTGAAGCTCTGCAGGATGAAGAGGGTCACGGCGGTCTGGTTCCCAGACGTCATGGGGAACAGCGGATTACGTCTGCTGGGACTCCCTTCTTCCTTGTAAGGAATGGGTAGATTTTATTTTTAACTGAAAAATTGAAAATAATTGATTATATTTAGTGAGCAATCAGGAAAACAATGTCTTTAATGTTTAATTTACAGTAAAAGGATCTTGGCTCATCAACTTAAAGAAACAGCAACCTCCATACTGTTTTCCACAGTGGCTGCACCACTTTACATGCCCATCAGCAGCACACGAGGGCACCCTTTCCTCCACATGCATGCCAACACGTATGACCTCTTGTCCTTTTGATGACAGCCGTTCTAACAGGTGTGAGGCGGTATCTCCTTGTGGCTTTGACCTGCATTTCCCAGACACTAGTGATGTGGAGAACTTGGAATTCTGGCCACCTGTATGACTCTCTGGGAAAACGTATTTTCAGGTCCTTTCCCCATTTTTAAATTGGAACATTTGGGAGGTTTTGCTATTAAGTTCTGTGAGTTTTTATATATTTATATATTATCCCCTAGTCACATATATGTTCACCAATGTATTCTCCCATCCCACAGGCTGCCTTTTTGTTTTGGTGATGGTGTCCATTGCTGTGCAGAGGCTTCAGTGAAAGGAATCACACCTTGCCCACAACGCATGCATGGAAGCATATTAGGACATTGATAATATTGATGTTTCCAAGAACCCCCCAACATAGAAAACACAAGAAAAGGGCAGGAAGGTAAGGAGCTACCATCGAGGGGTTCACACTCCTGAGCCCTGTAAGGTTTGTGATTTTAACCCCAGATTACAGGATCTGGACCACCAGGGTCTCCAGGTAAGTCCAGACACCAAGGTATACAGGCCCAGGTTCGTGAGCCTCCGTCCACCCTACACAAGGGGCAGAGAAAGGTGATGCCCCAGCTTGTTTGTGTAGTGAAGATTGTCCTCCAATGGGCACAGCCTGAGGGGGACACTGAGGGAGATGTGTCCAAAGTGGCAACATGAACTCAGAGGAGAGGCAGGACCAGGCCCCAGAAAGGCATGGCCAGACCCACTTCCAGGGCCAGCAGGGGTTTAGGAGGAATTTCCATCCTGAAGGTAAGAGGTGCTGAGCTTGTTTGCAGACTGGGGTCTCCTTGGGCTGTTGGGACATGGAGCGGGCGCAGACCCCAGAGCCGTAAGAGCTCCCTGGAGCTCTGCTCTCACCATTCTCAACCCCACCAAGGACAAGCCCTTCTCAGGAGCTGGCCCAGGGCAGGCAGGCAGACATCCAGACCAGACTGCCAGGTACTGTCCACAGTGCCTCCAGGGAAGACAGCCCTGCACGCTGAGAGAGGGTCCCTGGCTAGCTGAGCACCCTGTCCAGCAGGGCCCAGCCTCAGGGAACCTCCTCCCAAAATGAATGTATTTTGCACAGGCCACTTAAATAGACAGGTGAGTCCTGGCAGCCTGCCTCAAGGGATTGCAGGTGCAGCCAAGCGGAGGTGCATGTCTGGTGGGAAGTCCACTGACTTAGCAATAGGGGCGAGGTGGGGTGACGCCCACCCTCAGTGTGAGAGCGACGAGGTCCTCACCTGTCACACAGGAGGTGCGCAACAGAAGTTGGTGAATGTGAATTCAATCACCACAGGGTGAAAATGACAGCAGTGGCCGTGTAAACAAAGCATTCTCTGGTTGCTTCCTACAGGGTTGCTTCCAGATACCAGAGAATGGCAGAATGGTTCATTACCCTGGGTCGGGGATCATTTGGTACATACACATGACCTCCCAGCAGCCTTCCCAGATTCACCCCATCAAACCGGGGACATCCTGGGTTGGTGTGTGTGGAACAAGAAATGGCCCCAAAATAAACAGACTTCAGAGGCCATTTCAACTTCGTCTATTGCTCCCTCTCCATAGAGCTGCTAATAAATAATTGTGCAACTGTAACCTCAGCGTACCGTTCTGCATCTCTCCTCTCTCATTTCAAAGCACAAAGCAAAATGTGACAGAAGAAACAAGCAGCCAAGTCCAGCCCACACCGGCCCCTCTTCCAGGAATGGTTTCTTCATTCAGTTATTTTCCACCTGCCAAGCCCACAGGGGCCGCAGGCCAGTTGCCTACTGCTCCCACAGAGGCTGTGCAGACTGCCTGCAACAAACGGCCAATTTGTCTCCACAGAGACCTCAGCTAGGTTACTGGTCAGAGGCCAAGTCATTTATCTGCAGCCCCTGAACCCGATGTGTGCCTAGATCGGGGTAGCCACGTGGCAGACAAAAATACTGAGCACTCAGTTAAATTTGAATTTTAAGCAAACAATGAGTTAATTTTTAGTGTATGACAGAAATACTGCATGGGAAATTCTTATACTGAACATTATTTATTGTTTATTCAAAATTCAAATTTAACTGGGCACTGGTATTTTCTCTGGCAGCCCTAGCCCGGACTCTACCATGGCCAGAAGCAACCAGAGGAACGCCTAGCTCAGAGGTACAGAGTGAGGCAGAGACCCGCCCCTGGAGGCCAACTTGAGAACCCTGTCCGGTCCAGAGCTCAGGCTCACACCCAGTGCCCCGCCTACCAGCGTCCACCTGCAGGGACCCAGACAGAGTGCCCTGGACCATGGGAGTGCCTCACACCCTCAGAGCAGCAGCCTAGTGTCTAACAGAGGCAGCAGCTGTGAGCAGCAATAGGGTGCCTCCCCCAAGGTCAGCAGGGATGTGCAGGGTCTGCCTTCCCAGACTCACATGCTGTCAGCAGGGCAGGGGTGGATGCAGGCACAGGTGACTCAGTAAGAGGGAGGAAGAGATTGGTCAGGCACCAGGGCTTGGGGGAGAGTCAGCCTCAGAGAAGCAGTTGAAAGGTGATCCCTCCCTTACTCTGCTCTGGATTGCGTGTCTGGAATCGGAATTACTTCTGCAGTCTGTCAATGCTGTTTCTGTGCAATCGTGAGAAAGACTTTAATACTAACTCCTACTGCAAACAAAATGCCCATTGTCCAAAAGATTAGAAAAAAACAGTGTAAACATCACGCCCCTACCTGTGCCTCCCTAGACTCTGCAGGCTGGCTTCCTGCAGAGATCCTGGAGAGGAGCCCTACAGAGAGAGATGGAAGCTGTGTACCGGCCCCACACTTCCCTGGCCTGAGCTGCAGACCCTGCTGGACAGAAGGACCAGGTCTCCCTCATGCATGGGGT
>JAVSCE010005052.1:0-32716 GCA_032199065.1 Smutsia gigantea | reverse complement strand
TTGATTTCAAGGTGATTATATCAGATTCCTTCCACTCTGAAGGGGACAGCAATTCATTCTTACAAAAATTGACATCTCTGAATTGCATTTGACCTCCTTGCCAACAGTGGCTTTGGAGATATACTGTCCAATCATGTACAGCTGTCTAATGTATCTACATGGGATCCCACATAAGTGCTTCAGACTAAGTGATCAATTTTTTTTAAAGGACAATTTACCAGTCAAAACATTTGCTATATCATCTGAAGTCAGCTGGCCAGATAGACCTTTTGAATGATTTATTAAAGGTTCAACTAAAGAAAGAGCTTGTAGAAGACATCCTGTTAAGAGTGCAGGTTCTATATTACAGAAGGCAGTGTGTGCGTTGAACCAATGACTGATATATGATTCTTTGGTTAACTACAGAAAAAAACACTGGTCTTGGAACCAAAAGGGACATGAAGGATTGTTCCTTATAACCATCAAACCTGGTCACCCAATTCCAGAATATTTTTCCAGTTCCTGCAACTCTACAGATTTATTAATTTGAAGGTCTTGGCTTCAAGGGGGGCAATGCTCCCTACAGGGGACCCAGTAACTGTTTCACTGAGCTTGAAGTTGTGATTGTCCCTTGTCCCTTTGTTCTTAGTTCAGTGGAAAAGCAGATAAAGAAATAAGTTCTCACTCAATCAGAGATAAAAGACTTTGGTTATCATAAGATTTAGGGTTGCTGCTATATAATGGAGGTGGTGGATTCACTGGAAAATCTCTTGGTGTTATCATGACTAGGGTTAGCAGTGTACACACAATTAGGAAACCTTGTCCTAGGGTCTCTGTCTTGGGGAATGTAAGCTAAAATATATAAGCAAAATCAAAAAGTCAGTGAATTTTATTCTGTGTTCCCTCATAGCTTCCTTTAAGTACCTTTTTCCCACTTGCTGATATACTATCCTGCACATTCCCTTCCTCTGCAGAGTCCAGTGCCTACATGTGTATATTGGTTGCTTATTGATATTTACTCACATGATTTATCCTCATGCTCCTCCTTAGAAAAGTATCTAGAGTTATCTCATTTCTCCTTCTCTACCCTGTTGATCCTTTCTCATGTCGTTCCCTGAGGATACTTGAATATTTTGCCTTACTTGATTTCTTCTCATATTTGTGGCTGTTACTCCTTTGAGGGTAAGGGTATCTTATTAATCTTTGTATTTCTAAAGTCCAGGCACATGGTAGATGTGTAATACATGTGAAATGAACTAACTTATTGGTGAGATAATAAATTATCTTTATTACTATTTTTTCATCAGTTAGGGGTCTTATTGTAAAGAAGTAAGTAACTCAGTTTGAATAAGTCCATCACAACACCAACTATATAATGACAATATTTGAATATGTGTCACAAGAATAGGTGCATAACAAAGATCATCACTAAAATGTCTAAAGTAGGGAAAGCATTAGTAATATATTCCTTGATATCATACATTTATGAATTGCCAGTTTGTTTAACTCTGTGCTTTAAGAAGCACTCTCCCTATCAGAGTTTTGCTGTTTTTGTATGTTTAACAGTTTGAATCTCTTCCTCACCTTTGTGCTAAATTTCCTTCCTTCAGACAAGATCTACTTGATCATTTTTAAGTTACCAGTTTCCATAAAATATTAGAAAATAGTGTTTAAAATGCCAGTCAGTTAAAAGTTTTAATGCTGGTGTAAATAGCTAGTTTGGAGTCATAGGATTTGATAGAAGGTGAAATATTTCCCAAAGTTTTATATATAAATAAGTGGTTAATTTTGCTTTAAGTATTTCATCAAGGCCATTAAATATTAAGCATCTTTTTTGGTGCATTCATCACAAGAGTGGAAAATAATAATAAAACTACTGATTCTTTGTAATACAAATGAAATGATTTGTTAAGGTTCTATTACATTTATGTCAGTATGCATTGAATTCTCTGAAAACCCAATTTGTAATAACTCCATTCTCTGCTCAAGTCTGAAAACAAAAAGGCTAATTAAAAAAGGATTAGCAGTCTGGGGCAAAATTTTACATTTACTACTGATAGAGACTAGGTTGGCAATCTAATCTATGGGGAAGTGAGGCTACTGTTACTGAACTCTGTATTAAAAGATTTACCAACTCAATTGTTTTCATAGATGATGGCATGGAGTACCAGAGAAGAGCAAGTGCAGTCCATAAGCAGGCTCACTCTTAAGGGAGACTGAAGCTAAAATGCTCAATTATTCTCAAATTTACTAGTGAAAGAGTCACTGCACCTTTCTGATAGTGGAGGAAGTAAGTGGATTTAGAGAACTTATAGATATATTTGGTGAAAACCTCTTCTCAAGTAAATGAATTGCAAAGAAGAGGAATTCCCCTCTGAAGTTAGTGGTATGTATATATACTAAGGCATCAAACAGTCCATGATCTTGGTTGCCCTGCTTTTATTTTTTAACAGCTTTATTGAGATACTATAATTCACATACAAAAAAGTGTCATATATGTAGGTTCATGTAGCCATCACCAAAATCAAGACACAAAACTATTCTATCACCACAAATATCTCCTTCAGTCTGTAACTTTTTAGTCACACTCACTCTCCTTTCTCAAACTCTACATTTTACAACCACTAATCCATTCTCAATCTCCATAATTCTGTCATTTTGAGAATTTTATATAAATGGAACCACCTTTTTACATTTGTTTGGCTCTGCATAATGCTTTGGATTCAGCAAAATTGTTGCATGTATCAATAGTTTTTTCCCTTTTATTGTTATGTAGTATTATATGGCTTGAATGTACCATTCATCTATTGTTTGGCACTTCAATTTTTTCCAGTTTTGGCTAGTAATAATAAAGCTTCAATGAACATGTTTGCACAGACATTTGTGTGGGTATAAGTTCATTTCTCTGGGATAAATGCACAGGAAAGTGACTGCTGGGTCACATTTTAAGTGCATATTGTTTTTAAGGGATTTGCTTAACTATTAAAGCTGTACTATTTACATTCCCACCAGTGATATATGAGAGAGGGAATATTTGCATCTTCACTAGCATTTAATATTGTCACAATATTTCATTTAGCTGTTATAATAATTGTATAGTAATATCTCATTGTGCTCTTTTTCTTGCATTTCCTTGTTAGTGATGTCAAACATCTTTTCATATGCTTATTTGCTATCTGTATATCATCTTTGAAATGGCCTTCTATGCCTTTTGCCATTTCTATTCAGACTGTTTCTTTTTTTTAACTGTTGCTTTTGAGGGCTTATAGAATATATTATTGATTAAACTTCTTTGTCAGATATATAGGTTGCAGATAATTTCTTTCATTCTGTAGCTTAGTTTTTCATCCTCTTTGTCTTTTGCAGGACAAATATATTAATTGTGAGGAAGTTCAAGTTATCAATTGTTTTATTGTTCATGCTTTTGGTGACAAGTCTAAGGACTGTTTAGTAAGTTCTTGGCCAATACTTTTTTTACCTATGTTTTCTAAAAGTATTCTAAAGCTGTTATAGTTCTATGCTTTACATTTAAGATCATAATTAACAAATTAATTTTTATATAAAGTGTTAAATTTAGGTCCAGGTTCATTTTTTGCTTCAGATATCTAATTGCTCCAGTAGCAATTGTTGAAAAAGCAATTTACCTCACACTGATTGCTGTTGTACCTTCATCAAAAATAAGCTGGGCATAACTGTGTGGACCCATTTATGAGTTCACTATTCTATTCTGTTGACCAGGTGTCTATACCTCTACCATACCACAGTCTGTTGATTACTGTAGCTGTATTGTATGCTCTAATATTAGGTAGAGTGATTCCTCCCATTTTATTGTTCTTATCAAGATTGTTCTAGCTATTTTGAAAAAGTTTATGAGGGTACATCTCATGTTATGAACATAACAAAAACTTTAGCATATGCTTATTTAAGTCCACCAATATATTCGTTAGGATTTCAATAGGAACTGTGTTAAACCTATTAATAAATTGTCTGGGGACAATTAACATCTTTACTATGTTGAGTTTTCCAATTAATGACCATGGTGTGTCTCTCCATTTATTTAGGTCTTTTATTTCTTTTATCAGCATTTTGTAATTATCAGCATGCAAATCCTGTACATATTTTATTAGGTTTACACACTTGTATGTGGTTCTCAGTGAGTGTAGAGGTTTAGCATCTTCTGGTTTGTTCATTAATCATTTTAATATTTCTATCATAAATTTCATGGCTCATTCATTTATTCGTTGAAAATCTATTATGTGCCAAACACTGAACATCTAATTATAGTCATTCTCATTTTTCTATCAAATGGTTCTTCCTATTTATTTGTAGGAATTCTTCATTTATTAATGTCATTAACTATTTAATACTACTATACATTTCAATGCATTTTACACTTTCTATTCATCTTTTCATTTTTTATACCACTTGACAAACAAACATTTGTAGACAGTTGTTTTATTTTCCTTTGTGGAGTCTATACTGGGTATCATGCTGGAAGAGAAAGTTAAGTGTTTTTATGTGATGGATTCATTCACAAATATTCATTCATAAATATTAACCTAAACATATATGACATGCAGAAATATGGTGGCATATTTGATTAAGAGATGCAGACTCTTCTTTAAAGAAATATTTAATTATATAACTATTCAACAGACATGTAAAGTGGTGATTGTATGCTCTATAAAAAATAACACTTCAATCTAGCTGACTCACTAAAGTATTTCACTTGCTTAAAACAAGCATTTTACTTTGACTTTTATTGATGTTTTATACCAATATATAAAAATAGGTAGATTAGTATAAGCATAATATTGCAGATATCTCATAAAAATTGGTGAAAAAATCTACCAATATTTTAAAAATGACATTCAGTTTTACTATACCTGAGCTCAGTAATAATCTGGGTTACTAATTTCATAGGTGTCATGTTATTTTGGTTAGCTTCTCTTTTCTTGACAGTTTTATTGAGGTATAATTGGCATTATCACAAAACTCACCCATTAAATTGTACAATTCAAATGATTTTAGAATATTCAGAGTTTTACGTCTATCACCATGATTAATTTTGGAAAATTTTAGTTATCCTTCAAAGTAGAATGCAACCCCAAAGTAGAGTAGAACCCCATTCCAATCCCCACATCAGCCTCAGCCCTAGGCAATAACTAATCTGTTCTCTGTCTTTATAGATTTGTACACTCTGGACATTTCATACAAATGATATTTCTGGTTACCTTCTTTGTGATTAGCTTAATGTATTTTTAAGGTTCATCTGTGTTGCAGCATACATCAGCACTTCATTTCTTTACATGGCCTAATAATATTCCATTGTATAGATATACCACCTTTTAATTCCATGGTCCTCAGTTAATGCACATTAGATTGTTTCCACCTTTGGCTATTAGGAATACTACTGGATGGATATTCATGAGTAAGTTTGGTGTTACTACATTTTTTTTCATTTTCTTTGAATACATGTACATAAAATCACTGAGTCATATGGTAACTCTCTATTGCACATTTTGGTGACCAGTTTTCCAAAGTGACTGCACTATTTTACATTCCCACTAGCAGTTTATGAGTGTTCAAATTTATCTCCAATTTCTCTAGTATTTATTATTTTCTGTCTTATTATAGCTGATCCATTGGGTGTGACATGACATCTCAGGATAATTTGGATTTGCACTTTTCTAATGACTAATTGCATTGATTATCTTTTCATCAGCTAATTGGTCATTCTTTGGAGATATATCTATTTAAATCTTTAAAATGAGCTGTCATTTTATTGTTTAGATGTAAGAGTTCTTTGTATATCCTGCGTACAATTCCCTTATCAAATACATGATTTACAAATATTTTCCCTAATTATCTGGTTTGTGTTTTCCTTTCTTATCAGCATCCTTGGAAGCATAAAATTTTCTGCCCATTTATTTTCTTCCTTTGAATGAGATACGTTCTCCTCTGTTTTTATGCTTCTTCACTTTTTGTTGAACAGTGGCATTAAAAAAAAAAAAGCTATGTCTCCTTGCTTATGCAGATTGGCTGTGCCTGGGAAGTCCTAGACTAGGTAGCTAGACTTGCTCTCAGCCTAATGATCAACCCCTGGTGAAAGAGTAAGATCTATTCAGGTATTTTCTGAGCATGCTTTTTGAATGGGCTCATGTCACACTTCTTCTACTTCCCCATACACGGTTCCTTTTGAATGTCTTAATTTCCCAAGGAGTCTCACTCCAACTTCTCAGATCCTTAGACCTTCTGTTGTGTATTTCTACATATAATCTCTTTACCCAGGCCTCTGGGTGTCTAGTGCCCCTTTGCTTTCAGGAGCATTGCCTGCCACTTCTTTCCACCTAAAATCTGAGTTAGGCAAAACAGAGAGTAGTCCTTCTGGCAGTCCCACAAAAGGTTAAAATGTTGCAAATAATGTCCACTCTGTTCCCTCTTGTTTCAGGGAGTGAATTATGATCTGGGTTATTGTCTCCTCCTGACCAGACTGCACCAGGCTAGTGAAAGGGTAGGACAAGTGTGAGTAAAAATGCATTGAAATTTTATAAGATTTTAAATATGGCTTTCTTTTGATTGGGTGCTCACTTTGTTGCAGTAGAACTTTAGCTATTTTTCAGACCTCCTAAAAAGTTATTTTTATCTGGTTTTGGCTGTCTTTTTCTGTTTTTGTGGGGTCAAAGTGCTTGGGACTTCCTAGTCCATTATGGTGATGTCACTTCTATAATTGGCATCTTACCTTAAAACAATGGTGTTTTGATTAATATAATTTTAGTGGTACAGAATTTTACTCCAATATATCCCAGTTCCATCCCACCTCTTTTGTACTATTACTGTCACACAAAGTACATCTTATATATTATTAGCCCATCAACATTATAACTATGGCTGATAAAGTTATCTTTTAAATCAGATAGAAGAAAGTGTCATAAATAAAAATATATTTATACAGTCATTTATATTTACATCTGTATTTGCCTTTACTACTGCTCTTTATTTCTTTCTGTGAATTCAAGTTATTCTTCAGTGTCCTATAATTTTAGCCTGAAGGACTATTTAGTATTTCTTATAGACAGGTCTATTAGTAATAATTATCTAGTAGTGTCTTAATTTCTCCTTCAAATTTCTTTAATTGAAGTGTAATCGACATATAACATTTTACTAGTTTCAGGTATACAACATAATGATTTGATATTTCTATACATTTCAAAATGATCACCCCAGTAAGTCTAGTTACCAGCCCTTACCATACAGTCACAATTTTTTTCTTATGATGAGAACTTTCAAGATCTACTCTCTTACTTTCAAATGCACAATACAGTATTGTTGACTATAGTTTCCATGCTGTACATTACATCTCTGTGATGCTTATTTTATAACTAGAAGTTTGTACCTTTTGATCCCTTTCACCCATTTCACCTCTTCCCCCCAATGGCAACCACCAATCTTCTTTGTTTCTACATATTGGTTCTGTTTTGATTTATTTTTTCATTTGCTTTATTTTTTGGATTCCAATATAAGTGAAATCACACAGTATTAATTTTTCTCTGATCTAATTTACTTAGCATAATATGTCAAGATCCATCACTGTTGTTGCAAATGGCAAGATTTCATTCTTTCTTCAGCTAAATAGTATTCCATTGTGTATACACACATGTGGTATGCATATATACCACATCTTCTTTATCCATTCATCCATCAAAGGACACTTAGGTTGTTTCTATATTTTGACTACTATGAATAATGCAGCAATGAACATAGGAGTACATATGTCTTTTCAAGTTAATGTTTCCATTTTCCTCAGATAGATACCCAGTTCAGAAGTGGGATTGCTGGATCATATGGTATTTATATTTTTAATTTTTTGGGAAATCTCCATACTTCTTCCCATAGTATCTGCACAATTTACATTCCCACCAACAGTGTAGGTTTCCCTTTTCTCCACAGCCCTGCCAACACTTGTTATTTCTTCTCTCTTTAATAATATCCATTCTGAGGTGTGAAGTGATATCTCATTGTAGTTTGCACAAGGGGCATCCCTGTGTGCGCTGTGCATGTCCCTGGCTTTAGTGGGGCTTTGAGAATGTTGCAGGGCTCTTGCTTTCTGACTTTGGTGGGCTCACCTACCTGCTTTGGAGGGGCCTCTGGGGTAACATGGAGGTTGGGTATGCCATCAACTAACAAGGTAGAAGGAGAATGCAAAAATAGTGCCCACCAGCCCATCCTTCCCTGTGGAGAGTCCCAACATACTTCTGTTCCTCCAGTAGATGCTTTAAGATTAGTAAAGGAATCTCCTTCACATATTGTCTAGATGCTTCTCAAACCGCTGCTTTTGTGCTGGGTCCTGGTGAGACTGAATCTATGTACTGAGCTCTTTAAGAGTGGAATCTCTTATTTCTTACAGCCCAATTGGTCTTCTGGGTGTAAGCCTCATTGGTTTTCAAAGCCAGGTATTTTAGGGGCTTGTCTTTCTGTTGCAGGTCCCAACAGTTTTGGGGTGCCTGATGTGGGGCAAAATCCCCTTGCCCCTCAGGGAGACATTCCATATTTGTGAGATCAATTGTGATTATGGGTCATGACACCAGGGGTGGGTTTTTGGTGAGACACATCTCTGCCTCTCCTACCAGTCTCATTTTGGCTGTTTTCTCCTTTGTGCAGAGGAATTATTCAGCTAGTTTTCAGTTCTTTTTCAGAGGAAATTTTTCAGGGTTTCCATTTGTGGATGTAGATTTATTTGGTGTGTCTCTGGGAGGAAGTGAGTTCAGGATCTTCCTGTGCCACCATCTTGAACTGCCTCCCCAATTGTAAAGTTTAAATAAGATGATCCATGTAAATTGCTTAACACTAGGGCTGGTAATCAATGAATGTTAACTCTTTATTAGCTGTGTGTAATAGAATGTCATATACTGCCTTTCCAGAGCATGTGTTAACATGTTGACTGTATTATTTGGTGTAGTAGTGTAACATAATTCATAACAACATCATTATGGAATATCCTACAATTAAATCTTAGCTGTATCAATTATGTGACTCCACCTTTCTAAGGTTTAAAGTTTTATCAATAAAATTGGGATAGTAATAGTTCTTATCTCATAGGACTGCTATGAAAATTAAATGTCCTAGTATCTGTAAACCCTTTAGCATAACGCCCAATATACAAGTGCCTAACAAAAGTTAGACCTTAGCAATATAATATTAGGAAGATGATGATGGAAGTGGCTTTATCATAGATAAATGCAAAAAGACTATAAACAATTGTTTAGGAATAGGGAATATGAGCCTTGATAATAACATTAAACAGAATATAAATGAAATGACAATAAAGTGTCAGATTCAAGAGACATACAAAAGATGAATTAGTACTACTTTGTAATGTATTGGATATAGGGAATAAAGGAGAAAAAAACAGTAAAGTATGATTCTAAGGTTTTGACTCACTCAGGTAACTTTGGTGTGGTTTTGACAAAAATAAGGGATTACGATATGATAATTTTTTTAAACAAGGGAAGGATAATGAACTTTGTTACATGAATATCTGAGGCAGTTTTATCCAAATTGAAGTGAAGTAAGATATCATGACTAAAACGTTCAAGTCATCCAGATCGATGCAATGGTTGTAGCAGTGAAGCAGCTGTCAAGTACATACTTTGTTGTCTACAAATATATAAGCATATGGGAATTAAAAGACCTCTGGAGAAATTCCTGAAATGAATTCTCTATTTTGTCCTAGGTCTTCCATTTTTCCTGTCTAGCTAGGTCTTTCTCCCCACTTTGGCAGGTCCAGGATCTGAATATTTGATTTTGTTCATGCCCCACCTCAAATAAATGCATAGAACCAATGTTTTAGGAACTTACTATTGAATTTCATGTTAAGTGCCAGCTTATCATTTAACAATATTTGATGTGATATTGTTCACTGGTTACGATCTAGATTTTTAACAGTACAGTACATTCTGGACATAATGTTCTGTAAAATTGTAATGTGATTTTAAGGGAATTTCAGACATTATTGCAAACCGACTAGCACGAGGGATACATTTGGTTAAAATAATTTAGAATCCATTAAGTTAAACTGATTGGCAGATGCTTATTCCACCTATGCATAGATACCTCTACTTTGATGCAATGACCAGGAAAAATATCTGATATGTCTCAGATATTTAAATTGCCAAACTTGCTATTCTGCTTGGTTAAGGTTTAATATACTTAGGCTATCTCTCTGTCTAATGTATATGACTTATCAATTATAGTAAATTGCCAATTTTCTAAATTAGTTCAAGTAAATCAAATACATTAAACATTAAAACCACATTGTACAAATATCATCTTTCTTTGACAACCATCCTAAATAACCCCTGCTTTCTCTAATTCCCCAAGCGAAACAGTAGATAGTGGGAGAAGAATGCCAGGGTAGCTTACAAAGAGATCAGATTTTCCGATTATGTATTTTTAATTTCTTTGTTTGTATAAATACTTGTTAAATACATGATAAATGAAGAGACATAGATATTTTGCCTCATGAATCAAACACTATTCATCTATGGGTTTTCTTCAATATCAAGAAAATTCTGAATAAAAAAGAGGACAGTAGAACAAAAAAGCATCCTACAGTATGGGAGAATATATTCATAAATGACATATCTGACAAGGGGTAAACACCCAAATTATGTAAAGAACTTACACGGCTCAACACCCAAAAAGCAGATAACCCAATTAAAAATGCGCAGAGGATATGAACAGACACTTTTCCAAAGAAGAAATTCATATGGCCAACAGGTGCATGAAAAGATACTCCTCATTGCTAATTAACAGAGAAATGCAAATTAAAACCACAATGAGATATCACCTCACACCCGTTAGGATGGCCAACATCAAAAAGACAAGGAACAACAAGTGCTGGTGAGGATGTGGAGAAAGGAGAACCCTCCTACACTGTTGGTGGGAGTGTAAATTAGTTCAACCTTTGTTGAAAGCAATATGGAGGTTCCTCAAAAAACTAAAAATAGAAATACTACTTCCGAGGAGATGGCAACGTGAGCAGGGCGGCAGAAATCTCCTACCCAAAACTATACATATCTATGGAAATACAGCAAATACAACTATTCCTAAAAGAGACACCAGAATACACAGGAAAGGGCACAGCGTGCAGCTACATCTGAGAGGACATGGCACCCCGCAAGGCGGGTAAGATACGGAGCCACAACCCAGCAGAACCTGAGCACTCAACCACCCCAGCGCACCGGTGGGAGGAGAGGATTCAGAGCTGGGACAGAGTGGAAGTACACCCCACGAAATAACCAGCCCTGGTGATCTGTGTGGGGAGGGCTGACACACATTGTGCAGTGTAGCAGAGATTGGAGAGACAGAGGGTGTAGGATCTGAGCAGGGAACACACCAGGGTGCTTGCAGCCAGCTCCTGGGAAGGGAAAAAAAAAAGAAAATGGTGCACTTTTTTTCAGTGGTCTTAAAGAGACAGGAGCCCAGTGGAGGAGATGGATCGCCCCAGCGCACTCAGCCCAGCAGGCTGGGAGTCCTGGGGAGTTTCGGACCCCTTAGCTGGCGACTGGGAAAGGGTGGCCGCAATTAGCCTTCCCAGAAAGATGGACAGTCTCCCATTCGTGCTCACCCTGGCCATAGCTATAAAGGACCGTGCAGAGCGGTGCTGCCACGGCTGTGGAATAGTGGGCAACAGCACCACCTACAGCATCCCCACAGAATCTACTCCCGGTGGGCGTTTTTTGGTTTTGTTTTGTTTTTTGTTTTTTCTTCTCTTTCTTTTTTCTTTTTTTTCTTTCTCTCTCTTTTTTTGTTCTCTTCTTCTTTTTAAAATCTTAAAGGGCCCAGCTGACATACGTGGCAACTACCAGCGACCACTTCTATAGCCATGAAAAGACAGAGGAATATGGTTCAGACTAAGATCAACCAGACAACCCCAGAGAGGGAGCATGAAGGGATGGAAATGCACAGTCTTCCTGAAAAAGAATTCAGAACAAAAATCAACCATGCTGATGGATCTACAGAGAAATGTGCAAGAGCTGAGGGAGGAAGTGAGGGAGGTGAGGAAAGACAATGCAGAAATCAGACAAGCGATCAATGGGCTTAACAGCAGAGTGGATATGATGCAAGAGACTGTTAATGGAATAGAAATGAGAGAACAGGAACACAGAGTAGCTGACGCAGGGAGAGATAAAGGGATCTCTAGGAATGAAAGAATATTAAGAGAACTGTGTGACCAATCCAAACAGAACAATATTCGCATTGTAGGAGTACTAGAGGAAGAAGAGAGAGAAAAAGGGATAGAAAGTGTCTTTGAAGAAATAATTGCTGAAAACTTTCCCAAGCTGGGGAAGGAAATAGTCTTGCAGTCCACGGAAGCCCACAGATCTCCCAACACAAGGGACCCAAGGAAGACAACACCAAGACACATAATAATTAAGATGGCAAAGATCAAAGATAAAGACAGGGTATTCAAGGCAGCTAGAGAGAGAAAAAAGATCACCTACAAAGGAAAACCCATCAGACTATCATTGGACTTCTCAAGAGAAACCTTACAGGTCAGAAGAGAATAGCATGATATATTTAACGTAATGAAAAACAAGGGTCTAGAATGAAGAATATTGTATCCACCACGATTATCATTTAAATATGACGGAGGGATTAAACAATTTCCAGACAAATGAAAGTTGAGAGAGTTTACCTCTCATAAACCACAACTACAGGATATCTTAAATGGACTACTCTAGAAGGAAGCACCCACAAAGCTAAAAAGATGTCACCAGAGAAAATAAAATCATAGCAAAGAAAGAAGACCATCCAAATACTAACTAAAGGCAGGGAATAAAATACCTAGTATATAAAGAATGGAGGAGGAAGAATAAGAAGGTAGAGAAATAAAAAAACATCAGAGGGTGATCCCAATAACATAACAAGAAAGTTAAGTTAGATTGTTAGGTAGTAAAGAAGCAACCCTTGAACCTTTGGTAACCAGAAATCTAAAGCCAGCAATGGCAATAAATACATATCTATTGATAATCACACTAAATGTAAATGGACTGAATGCACCAATCAAAAGACACAGAGTAAAAGAATGGATAAAAAAGCAAGACCCATCTATAGGCTGCTTACAAGAGACTCACCTCAAGCCCAAAGGTATACACAGAGTAAAAGTGAAGGGATGGAAAAAGATATTTCATGCAAACAACAAGGAGAAAAAAGCAGGTGTTGCAGTACTTGTATCAGAAAAAACAGACTTCAAAACGAAGAAAGTAGCAAGAGATAAAGAAGGATATTACATAATGATAAAGGGGTCTGTCCAACAAGAAGATATAACCATTATAAATATATATGCACCCAACACAGGAGCACCAGCATATGTGAAACAAATACTAACAGAATTAAAGGAGGAAATAGACAACAATGCATTCATCTTAGGAGACTTCAACACACCACTCACTCCAAAGGACAGATCAACTGTAAAGACACAGAGGCACTGAACAACACACTAGAACAGACGGACCTAACAGACAACTACAGAACTCTACACCCAAAAGCAGCAGGATACACATTCTTCTCAAGTGCACATGGAACATTTTCCAGAATAGACCATATACTAGGCCACAAAAAGAACCTCAGTAAATTCAAAAATATTGAAATCCTACCAACCTACTTCTCAGATCACAAAGGTATAAAACTAGAAACAAATTTTAGAAAGAAACCAAAAAGGCTCACAAATACATGGAGACTTTACAACACTCTCCTAATTAATCAATGGGTTAATGACCAAATCAAAACAGAAGTCAAAGAATATATGGAGACTAATGACAACAACAACACAAAGCCCCAACTTCTGTTGGATGAAGCAAAGGCAGTTCTAAGAGGAAAGTATATTGCAATCCAGGCCTATTAAAAGAAGGAAGAACATTCCCAAATGAATAGTCTAAAGACACAATTACTGAAATTAGAAAAAGAAGAACAAATGAGGCCCAAAGTCACGAGAAGGATGGACATAATAAAGATCAGAGAAGAAATAAATAAAATTGAGAAGAATAAAACAATAGGAAAAGTCAATGAAACCAAGAGCTGGTTCTTTGAAAAACGAAACAAAATAGATAAACCCCTTGCCAGACTCATTAAGAGAAAAAGAGAATTTACACAAATAAACAGAATCAGAAATGAGAAAGGAAAAATAACGATGGACCCCACAGAAATACAAAGAATTATAAGAGAATATTATGCAAATCTATATGCTAATAAGCTGAAAAACCTAGAAGAAATGGACAACTTCTTAGAAAAATACAACCTTGCAAGACTGACAAAGCAAGAAAGAGAAAAACTAAACAGACCAATCACCAGCAGTGAAATTAAGGCGGTAATCAAAAAACTACCCAAGAACAAAACCACTGGACTAGATGGATTCACCTCTGAATTCTACCAGACATATAGAGAAGAAATCATACCCATTCTCCTTAAAGATTTCCAAAAATAGAAGAGGAGGGAATACTTCCAAACTCATTCTATGAAGCCACCATCACTCTAATACCAAAACCGGACAAAGATCTCATCAAAAAGGAAAATTACAGACCAATATCACTGATGAACGCAGATGCAAAAATACTCAACAAAATATTAGCAAACCAAATTCAAAAATACATCAAGAGGATCATACACCATGATCAAGTGGGATTCATCCCTGCGTTGCAAGATGGTACAACATTCGAAAATCCATCAACATCATCCACCACATCAACAAAAAGAAGAACAAAAACCACATGATCATCTCCATAGATGCTGAAAAAGCATTTGACAAAATTCAGCATCCATTCATGATTAAAACTCTCAACAAAATGGGTATAGACGGCAAGTACCTCAATATCACAAAGGCCATATGTGACAAACCCATAGTTAACATCATACTTAACAGCAAGAAGCTGAAAGCTTTTCATCTAAGATCGGGAACAAGACAGGGATGCCCACTCTCTCCACTGTTATTCAACATAGTATACCCACTCTCTCCACTGTTATTCAACATAGTACTGGAGGTCCTAGCCATGGCAATCAGACAAAACAAAGACATTCAAGGCATCCAGATTGATAAAGAAGAAGTCAAATTTTCACTATTTGCAGATGACATGATACTGTACATTAAAAACCCTAAAGACTCCACTCCAAAACTACTAGATATAATATCTGAATTAAGCAAAGTTGCAGGATACAAAATTAACACACAGAAATCTGTTGCTTTCCTATACACTAATGATGAACTAACAGAAAGAGAAATCAGAAAAACAATTCCAATCACAATTGCATGAAAAAGAATAAAATACCTAGGAATAAACCTAACGAAGGAAGTGAAAGACCTGTACTCTGAAAACTACAAGACACTCTTAAGAGAAATTAAAGAGGACACTAACAAATGGAAATGCATCCCATGCTCTTGGATAGGAAGAATAAATATTGTCAAAATGGCTATACTACCTAAAGCATTCTACAGATTCAATGCCATCCCTATCAAACTACCAACAGCTTTCCTCAATGAACTGGAACAAATAATTCTAAAATTCATATGGAACCACAAAAGACCCCGAATAGCCAAAGCAATCCTGAGAAGGAAGAGTAAAACAGGGGGAATTATGCTCCCTGACTTCAAGCTCTACTACAAAGCCACAGTAATCAAGACAATTTGGTATTGGCACAAAAACAGACCCACAGACCAGTGGAACAGAATAGAAAATCCAAACATTAACCCAAACATATACAGTCAATTAATATTTGATTAAGGAGCCTTGGAAATACAATGGGGAGATGACAGCTTCTTCAGCAGCTGGTGTTGGAAAAACTGGACAGCTACATGTAAGAGAATGAAACTGGACTACTGTCTAGCCCCATACACAAAGGTAAACTCAAGGTGGATCAAAGACCTGAATGTAAGTCATGAAACCATAAAACTCTGAGAAAAAAACATAGGCAAAAATCTCTTGAACATAAACATGAGCAACTTCTTCATGAACATATCACCCCAGGCAAGGGAAACAAAAGCAAAAATGAACAAGTGGGACCATATCAAGCTGAAAAGCTTCTGTACAGCAAAGGACACCATCAGTATAACAAAAAGAGATCCTACAGTATGGGAGAATATATTCGTAAATGACGTATCTGATAAGGCGTTGACATCCAAAATATATAAAGAACTCACGCACCTTATCAAACAAAAACAAATAATCCAATTAAGAAATGGGCAGAGGACATGAATAGACACTTCTCTAAAGAAGAATTTCAGATGGCCATCAGGCACATGAAAATATGCTCCACATCACTAATCATCAGAGAAATGCAGATTAAAACCACAATGAGATATCACCTCACACCAGTGAGAATGGCCAACATCCAAAACACAAACAACAACAAATGTTGGCAAGGATGTGGAGAAAAGTGAACCCTCCTACACTGCTGGTGGGAATGCAAATTGGTTCAACCATTGTGGAAAGCAGTATGGAGGTTCCTCAAAAAACTCAAAATAGAAATACCATTTGAACCAGGAATTCCATTCCTAGGAATTTACCTTAAGACTGCAGCAGCCCAGTTTGAAAAAGACATATGCACCACTATGTTCATCTCAGCACTATTTACAATAGCCAAGAAATGGAAGCAACCTAAATGTCCATCAGCAGATGAATGGATGAAGAGGATGTTTTACATATACACAATGGAATGTTATTCAGCCATAAGAAGCAAACAAATCCTACCATTTGCAACAACATGGATGGAGCTAGAAGGTATTATGCTCAGTGAAATAAGCCAAGCTGAAAAAGACATGTATTAAATGATTTCACTCATATGTGGAGTATAAGAACAGAGGAAAAAACTGAAGGAATAAAACAGCAGCAGACTCGCAGAACCCAAGAACCGACTAATAGTTACCAAAGGGAAAGGAACTGGGGAAGATGGGTGGGAAGGGAGTGATAAGAGGGAAAAACAGACATTACCATTAGGAGATGTAATGTTGGGGGGGCATGGGGAGGGCTGTACAACTCAGAGAAGACAAGTAGTGATTCTATAGCATCTCACTACACTGATGAACAGTGACTATAGTGGGGTTGGTGGGGGGGACCTGATGAAGGGGTAGTTTAATAACCATAATATTGCACATGTAATTGTAGAATAATGATACCAAAATAAATTATAAAAAATAATAGTAATAAATAAATAATAAAAAAATGGAAATACTATTTGACCCAGGAATTCCACTCTTAGAAATTTAACGAATGGAAACACGATCTTAGATTCAAAAAGACATATGTGCCCCTGTGTTTATCACAGCAGTATTTACAATAGCCAAGATATGGAAGCAACCTAAGTGTCCTTCAGTAGATTAATGTATAAAGAAGATGTGGTACATATACACATTGGAATATTATTGAGCCATAAGAAGAAAACAAATCCTACCATTTGCAACAACATGGATGGAGCTAAGGGTATTATGCTCAGTATAATAAGCCAGGTAGAGAAAGACAAGTGCCAAATGATTTCCCTCATCTGTGGAGTATAACAACAAACAAAACTGAAGGAACAAAACAGCAACAGACTCACAGACTCCAAGAAAGAGGTAGCAGTTACCAAAGGGGAGGGATGTGGGAGAGCGTGTAGGGAGGGTGGGAGAAGGGGATTGAGGGGTATTATGATTGGTACACATGATGTCGGGGGTCACGGGGAAGACAGTGTAGCACAAAGAAAGAAAATAATGAATCTGTGGCATCTTATTACACTGAAGGGCAGTGACTGCATTGGGGTATGGGTGGGGACTTGATAATATGGATGAATGTAGTAACCACATTGTTTTTTCATGTGAAACCTTCATAAGAGTGTATATCAGTGAGACCTTAATAAAAACAAAAGAAACCAAGAACAAAAAGAGGATTGAAATTTCGTTTGAGCTATTCATTTGTGAAATTGAGAGACTGAAGGAAACCCCCATTAATCAGAGATATAAGTAGTTCATGTCTTAAAGCAAATATGTAAAGAAATTAAAATCCTGATTATTCAAAATATACACTATCTCCAAATGTGTGTTTATGTATGAATGAGAAATGTTGCAGTAAGTTCAAGACTGACAAGGAGAGGCTGACTCTTTCTCAGCCTTGGCTGTGCCAGTTATCCCATACCTTCCAGGCATTAGGGTATTACCAAGGCTCTTGTTTTATCTACCCCTTAACTTGTAGACACCAAATATGGCTAAGAGTAACAGTTGACCTGATAGCTTCACTTCAATTAATTATTAGGATGGATATTATGTATGGCCAGGGATTGCTACCTCTACCTAACATTACAAAACAGAGGGCATGTAAGCCTGCCCTCAGGCCAGTTTTAATTGGGCATACTAAATGGAAACTGCTTGTACTGCCTGAGCCCACACAGGTGGTTAACTTATAGCAATATAGAATACCTGGTGAACAAAAAGAGATCACCACTTTAACTAATGACATGCTAGAAGCTGGAGGGCTATTGCCAACATATTCTCTGTACCATTGTCCTGTGTGGCCTATGAAAAAGGTGGATGGCTCATGGAGACTAACAATAGACTACCAAGGCTTAAATAAAGTTGCATTGTCTACAGCCTGAGCAGTTCTAAACAAGGTCTCAAACATACAGAAAATACAGCACGCTAAAGGAGGATGATGATACTCAGTGATCAACCTTACAAATGTTTTCTTCTTCCCATCTCAAAAAAAAGTCAACCACAGTTTGACTTCTGTTATCTGAACTCACAGGTTTATTGTCATATCTGGTCAGGAGGGATTTGGACTTGATGCAGGTCTCAGGTGTAATAATACACTATATTGATGACATTATGTAAATGTCAGAAACTGGAGAGTAAGCTAGGACTGATTTGCATGCAATGCTGATGCACATGACCAACCACAGTTTCTTTATAAATCCAGCAAACGTCCATGGGCCTGCCCACACAGGGCAATTCTTAGGAATTTTCTAGGCAGGAGCCACAGTGATAGTCCACAAATGACTAAAATGAAACTGCTGTCACTACCGACCCCTAGGACCAAACAAAAAACTCAGCATTTGGTTGGTTTATTTGGATTTGGGAAAACACATATTCTGCCTCTGGCAATATTGCTAGCTCCTATCTGAAAGACAACCCAAAAGAAATCTATATTTGAGTGGGGACCTGAACAAAAGCAGGCCATGTCTGAATTATAAAAGGCTGTAGCTCTCTCAACATCTTTGGACCCTTATGACCCCCAGTCAGATATGATTTTGGAAGTGTCTGCCACCTGTACTCATGCAGATTGAAAAGCCCATGAGTGCCTCCCAGCAGTGACCATTGGGATTTTGGACAAGAAAATTCCCAGATGCTGTTGCCTAGTGCACACCACATGAGGGACTATTATTAGCCTGCTATTCGGCATTAATTGAGGCAGTCTAAATGACCAAAGGACATAAAATAATCATGAAACTGAGATACCCACAATGTATTATATGATGTCAGAGAAACTCTAATAAGGAAGTCAGTATCCAGAAAATTTCCATAATAGAAAGGAACTAGTTCATACAGGAGAATGCAGCTGGGTAAATGCAAGGAGGCACCCACTGTATCCATGAGCGGTAGCCTCTTTTCTCCTAGGGCCAATGTTGGAGCCACCTGAGGAGCTACCAGAACTGATTGCACGTGGACAGTGCCTTACGGACAGCTTTCAACTGAACAAAGAGCTATTTGGTTTGCATATGGAAGTTCCAAGGAATGTACAATATCCTATTTGGAAAGCTGCTGCCTTAACACCAACAGATGGCAAGACTGACTGAAGAAGGTAAAAACAAATCAGCTCAGTGGGCTGAACTGCATGTTGTTTTCCTAGCAGTGATGGAAGAATTGGGCAATAACACATCATATGAACATACTATGTTGTGTATCACCCTCAGAGTAATGGTTTAATGGGAAACTAGAATAGGCAGTTTAAACATTTGCTGTCTAAAATTGGGGGGTAGATAAAGGCATGAGGAGCTGCTTTACATGCCCTCAAGGGTGTGTGCTCACACTCAACAAGAGGGGGCAAGGGGAGGGTCCCCACTGAATAGGTTCCTCTACTTTTCTGGGGCATCTAGGGAAGAGAGGGTGGGGATATGCTAGTGTGACTATGTAGTTCTTTTCCACATCAACACAACTTTTTTTTCGCACCTGATACAATAGTCCCAGGACCAGGGCTACAACTGCAGGAGCCAGAAACAGAGAGTATTACTAAACAAGAAACTGTAACCTTACCCTTAAATCTTTATGTTAGAATTTCTAAGGCCTGATAGGGTGGGTTGTGCCTTCACCCCATCTAGCAATGTTGGGGCTGACAGGTGAGAGCTGCTGTGTTGCCTGGTAGTCAGGACAGCCCACTAGTTCTGTAGCCATGTAACCCTACCCTATATGAGTGGGAGCGGACTGAGGGGGAAGCTCTTGCTAGACTAGTATTGTTGTCAGTGTTAAAAAATAAAGTTCATCCAAGTAAATTTGAAGATATAATTGGTTTTATTCAGCAATTCATGAATTGGTAGCATTCCCCCCACCCCCCCCCCTCCACCAGCAAGTAGAGAGATACTCCCAAGGGCAACAGAAAGAAAGCACTTTAAACTCAAGCCATGGAAGTCATGAGCAGAAAAAAAGGATTATTTGGGGTGAGGAGCTGAAACTGCAATTAGGTGGGGTATTAAGCCTCACTTTGGTGACTTGATCTAGCAGAACTGACCTGACCCTATGTTGGGCCTGTGTCTTTCTTTTTAACATCAGCAATCCAGACCAGAATGGTGATAAACCTAATGTCCCTTCCAGGGATGGAAAAGTCTGGGTTAGGATAAGTGACAATTGGAGAGAAGGTGAAAAAATTACTGAGGATAAAAGGATGAATAAAAGGGTTATGCAACAAGGGAAAGTCAACATTTTATTAATACCTCAAGAGAGGCTCAGAGAAAAATAATAATACTGTTTCAGCTCCATTAGATCAGATGCCTGAAAGGGTGAAGCCATATATTCCTGAGACCATTCCTACTTTTAGATCCTGAAAAAATAGAGTAGAAGCCTGCAAACCTGAGTGGCCTCACCCTGGGATACATTTTCAAATGCTATGATGATGGGATGACCAAAAATACATTTCTCAGAGATATTTGGTCTTCCCCCACAGTTCCTGAAAAAGTTTCAGAAGCATAAAGGTGAAATGGGTGTCTTGTTATTAATGAAGGTGACTTTTGGACCCCTGCCCAACCATGTAATTAGAGGATTGGAACTTTCAGTCCCAGCCCTTACCTCTGGGGTGGGGAGAGCAGCTGGAGGTTGAATCAGTTGCCAATGGTCAATGACTTACTCAATCATGACTGTGTAATGAAGCCTTAATAAAAACCTGAGGAGAGATTTTGGACCCTTTTTGCTTTTTCCACTTTTTGGAGCGGTTCCACAATTGGGGAACCAAAATTCTCCCACATGCCACTGAGCCAGGTCCTTGGCTCCAAGAGGAAGGAAGCTGTTTTGTTTATGACTTCGCCCAATATATCTCTTCATCTGGCTATTGATTTGTATATTTTATCATATCTTTTAAAATAAAATGTAAGTGTTTCCCTGAGATTTGTGAGCCAGTCTAGCAAAGTAGTTGAATCTAAGGAGGTCATTGTAACCTCCAATTGGTAGCCAATTGTTCAGAAGCGCAGGTAACAGCCTGGGACTTGTGACTGGCACCTGAAGCCTTGGGTGTGGAGGGCAATCTTGTAAGATTGAGCCCTTAGCCTGTGGAATCAGATACTATCTCCAGGTAGATAGTGTGAGAACTGAGTTGAGTGTTGTGTGGTGGTAGGGGGAATCCCCACCACCACACAACACACACACATTGGAATTGATCTCAGAACCTATTTAAGTGTACATCAGTTATAGAGTAGACCAAAATGTTTTATCTTCGTAGTTGCCAGAATGTTTTTGTCTACAGTTATAAAGAAAAATCTTGAAAGCTCAAATGTTATTGACTTCATTAATCTAGCTTTATACCTAATGTAATTTGTATGTTGCTTGTTTTATACAATCCTTGAAATTAATCTTTAAGAAATTAGAAAACACCAGGTATATTGAGGACTTAATGATGTAAATCTTTCATTGGAACCTGGTTATAGGACTCATTTTATAATACAGGTAGTTAAAATATATTAAAACTTTATTTTGACTTCTGTTATAGGAAGTAACAAAAAAACAGGCCTGTAGATGGTGATTAAAGAATGGAATGAGTTTCCCAGGGTAACTATAGAATTTTTTTATGCTTTTAAAAATTTTGTAAACAAGTATCTATTTAGTTGGCTTATAGGTAGAACTATATAAATAGTCTTAATTTGAACTAAGGTTATGGTCTCAGTACAATTGCAGAAAGCTAAAAACAAAAACAATAACAAGTAGAACATAATATCTATGAGCAGCTCCTTGCATTTAATAGGAAAACAAACTCTTTTAATCTGTTGAGAAATATCTACCCCTAACATTTGTAGAAATATTCCTTGAGCTCCAGTGAAATATTATTTGAGGCATGCTTTTCTATATACAATTCACAGTCGAAATTGATTTTCTAACCATTGCCAAACTTGAGTGAGAATGCAAATTAGGTGTCTTTTGGCCAGCTATGGAGAAAATTATTTTCAGAACCTCTTAAAAATATATTTCAGGTAATATACAGCTGTGAAAACAGTAATAATAATAATAATAATATATCTTAAGCCCTAAGAGTCTGACTTCCAATGATCTGGTGGCTGTTGCTACTGGTTGCTTCCTTTCAAGTTAGGATCACTAATATCATAATATCATTTTTGTCTTTCAGGATAAGAACAGCTTTACCTTAAAGATTTCCAATTCTTCAGAAATATATCACTTTTTAATGACCATTAATGGAAAAGGAAATTTTAAATATGTGCTTAAAATTATTTTTCTCATGAAATAAGAATCTTCCTATTTCTTACCTGAACTTGTTTCTTAGTAGTTTTGTAGTATAATACCTCTTAGTTGTGATTTAGATAGCTTTAGGAGTCCTCTCTAAATATCAAAATGCATTCCATGATAAAGAAAATATTGTATATTTCCCTGGTTTACCAATATGGTATACCTCCTTTCATTTAAAAAATGAGATATTACCACTGAAGCCTGGAAGGAATTTTTATATAATCAAGTGGTCATCATATTTTATTTCAGTTTAGTAAATATTATTGAGTAACCAAAACTTTGATAGATTTTGTGATGCAAAATAATTTCTTTTCATAGAGAGGGTAGTCTTATTAGTGTGATATTGTTTGACAACTTGTTTTGAACTAGGTAGAAAAAAATAAAGTGTAAACCAAATATTCATTTTGATTATAGTATCAAACAGCCATATTACCACTGGAAAAAAAAAGGAAATGAAATCTCCAGATATTTCCAAAGTTAGAGAAGATTAAAATTACAGAATACTATCTAATTATATCACAGATACATATTTTAAAAGACTATTTCTTATTAAAATATATTTCACACATAACTATATAACTCTACATTGTAATATCATAGCAATTGGAGTAATAACTCTACACTGCACAATTATCATCATTTTTTTGTGGTTGGAATAATGAAGTTGTAGTCTCTTAGCGATTGTTATGGTTATAATACAGTATTGTTGCCTAAATTCTCTCTGGAATGTATTAGATCTCTAGGACTTATTCACTATTTCTTGAAAGTTTATACTTTAAACAACATTTGTAAAAGATTATTTAAATTCATCAATACAAGTGTATTGGAATGCTCAATCCCACCTGCTTATAATACCTTCCAGATCATATTAGTTTCCCCTTTTTCAAAAATTCCATCATATTTTAGCGTTTAAACACATGTTACTGTGTCTTGTTATCTTATTCAGTGATAAAGTCTTGGACCTCCCAAATTGGCCAGAGGGAATACACTATATTCCACATTCTCAATCATACTATCCCCTACCTCATTACTATGTATTAGGTTGAAACATAAAAAATTGATGGTATTTGAATATTTTTAATCTACAAAATAAGAAGTATCATTTGATACCATCTGGAAATTAATAGATGATCAATAAATAGTTATGGAATGGGTGAATGAATTCAAATATAAAGAAATACTTATTGTGCATGTATTCTCAAAAATTTTGCCTATGTCTGAATTTCCAAAACAATTAAAAACTAAAGATTTCTCTCAACTAACAAATATTCTGTCTTTGCTATGGCATTTTACTCAGTGAGTATCCTAACATGTTTATCGAACCAACCAAAATTGGAAAAGGCTAATTGATCTGAACTGTGTAGATATAGCATTAATTCTTTCTTTGCAACACATTTTCTCTTACCTAGCATGTAGTATGAATAGTACCCATGTTTATCATTTAATCATATTACTGCTTTCTAATAACTGAAAAACAGATATATCACAAGATTAGAAAAAGCGTGAAACTATTATAAAAATTTACACATGATTATATAAAGTTTTCTGACAAAAAAATAACAATATTTATATAGAATAGATGACAATGCAGGGACAAATATTTGGTCTAGTTTTTATATGCCAACACATTTATTGAACTTGATTTACTAAATAAAAGAAGATTGACTGAGAATGCAAAAAAGGTGGTAGAGTAGGAAGAAAAGGTGGAAACCTCCTCCCACATTCACATAAAGGAAGCAACTATAGCAGATAAAAATAACTCTGAAAATTACCTAAAGACTGCAGAACAGGCCATCTACACCTGGTGAAGAAGACAAGACCACACAGAGAAATGTAAAGTGGCAGAACTGTGATCAAGGGGGACCCAAGCCCTTCCCCCATCCCAAACCATAAGGAAGAGGGAGAGGAATGCAGTAGGGAGGTTTTAAGTCCTCAAGAACTCCACATACGTGACTCTGGAGATCTGTTCTGGAACACGAGTCCACATTGCACTGGGCTTTAGTGGTTAATGGGTCTGGACACACAGGAAGAGTTGGAGCTCTCAGGGAGACCAAGACTTCTGCTACCTGTAGAGGATAGGCATGCTCAATCAGTGCTGCTGAGACTCAACACAAAGGGAGCAGTTTGAAAGATTTACCAGCAGCAGGAAGGGTGCCAGAGGGGTGGGGTGTGGGAAGAACTCTCTCTGGAGGAGAAAGGGCAGGTAGGTGTTACTTCTCCAGGCCTCCCTCAGTACAGCTTGTTGGGCACTCACAGGAGCCAGAACCAAATGCTCCATCCCCTTCACTGGTGGCTCAGCCTAGAGGCACATCACTGTGAACCTGCCTGCCAGGCCTACTTGACCCAGCAGTGTAAGACTTTGCTTCCTGACAGGCAGGAGGAGGCTTTCCCAGATTTCCTGGCTCACTCTCAGCCCAACAGGGGAGGCAGCTGTAGGACTTGGCTCCAAACACACCTTCCTCCTAGTTTGTGGCCCAGCCCAACAACATGCTCCCCAGAGCACCTGTCCTGCCCACTCCACAAGCCCAGCAGAATTGCCATCACTGTCAGACAGGCTGAGAGTGGCCCCACCCTCAACTATCCCAGCAGAAGCCACACTGCTCTGCTCACAAAGGGCCTCTGCTGGCAGAGATCAGCCACTACCAGCAGACACTCAGAAAGGTATACAAAGGCCACCACTACTAACTGCTGCTCTACCTCAGGCACAGGTAAGATTCTTGAGCTTCTGGGCACCACAAAATTCCCTCTTCATAATGCCATTACTCTCCAGACCAAAAGAAATAGCTGATCTATCCAATACAAAGGAAGAAACATAGAAACCCAGACAATTTGAGGAGGAAGAGGAATATATTCCAGAAGAAAGAACAGGATAAGACAGTAAAGAGAGGACTAAATGAAATAAAGATCACCAATCGTCTTGATAAAGATTTCCAAATAACAGTCATAAATACATTCACTGATCTTTGGAAAAGTATTGATGATCTCGGAGAGAAGTTCAACAAAGAGATAAAGATCTAAAAAAGAGCCACTGAGAGCTGAAAAATAGAGTAACTAAAATTAAAAATATAATGGAGGGAATGAATAATAGATTACTATAAGTAGAAGAGACAGGTAATCAGATAGAAAATAGAGAACAAGAAAACCACAAAGCTGATAAACAGAAAGAAAAAAGAATCTTAAGAAATGAGAGGCTGCTGAGAGCTGTGTAACAACTTCAAATCAAACAATATTTGCATATTAGGGTACCAGAAGGAGAAGAGAGAGACAAAGGAGTAGAAAAAAAGTCTCTTTAAAGAAATAATTGCTGAAAACTACCCAATCTGAGGAAGGAAATAGACATCCAGGTCCTGGAAACACAGAGTCTCTAACAGAAGGAACCCCAGGAAGACAACACCAAGACATATAATAATTAAAATGACAAAGATAAGGGAGAAAGAGAAGGGATTGAAAGCACCTAGAGAGAGGCAAAAAATTACTTATAAGGGCAACCCCATAAGGCTGTCAGCAGATTGCTCAGCAGAAAATTTACAGGCCAGAAGGGAGAGGCATAAAATATTTAATGTACTGAAAGAGAAGAAACTTCCACCAAGAATCTTCTACCTAGCAAGTTTATCATTTAGAATTGAAGGAGAGATTAAAAGTTTCCCAGATATATCAAAGTTAAAAGAATTCACCACCATTAAAATGGCCTTACAGGATATGTTAAGGAGACTTCTGTAGATGGAATTATTTTTGGTCTTAAAAGTATTTCATCAGTTAGGAACTCAAAGTAAAGGTAGTAAAATAGTTACTAGCTCAGGAAGTATGAAACTAAAAAGAAAAGAGAAAAAAAGCATTAAAATCAGCTCTACACAAAATCAGCTAAGGTATACACAAAAAGTGCATATTATGACATCTAACACATGAAGTGTGGAGGAGGAAGAAGAATAAACGATGTACTTTTAGACTGCTTGAAATAGAGCAACCATCAACTTAATGTAGATTGATATATATACTTAGGAAACTATTCATAAACCTTATGGTAACCACAAGTATGCAGCCTATAATAAATACTCAAAACATTAAAAACAAAAAAATACAATCAAACACTAAATAAACCATCAAATAACAAGAGAAAAGTATAAGAGGAAGAAAGGAACAAAGAGGAACTACAAAAATAACCAGAAAACAATTAATAAAATGGCAGTAAGTATATGCCTATCAATAATTATCTTAAATGTAAATGGACTGAATGAAATAATAAGGACACAGGGTGGCAGAAGGGATAAAGAAACAAGAACCATCTATATACTGCCTAAAAGAGACTCATTTCAGGCCCAAAGACATACACAGACTAAAAGTGAAGGAACGGGAAAAGATATTCCATCAAATAATAGGGAGACAAAGCAGGATTAGTAGTACTTATATCAGACAGAACAGATTTCAAAACAAAGAAATTAACAAGAGACTAAGAAGGGCATTACATAATTATAAAGGGGTCAGCCCAATGAGAGGATATAACAATTATAAATATCTATGCACCCAACATAGAAGCACCAAAATATGTAAAACAAATACTAACATAACTAAAGGGAGAAACAGACTACAACTCAATCATATTAGAAGACTTTAACACTGCACTTACATCAATGGACAGTTCAACCAGACAAAAAATAAATAAGGAAACAGAGTCACTGAACAACATATTAGAGTAGATGTACTTAACAGATATTTAGAGAACATTCCACCCAAAGCAGCAGGATACACATTTTTCTCAAGTACACATGGACTGTTCTCTAAAATAGATCAGATATTAGGATACAAAAAGAGCCCAACAAATTCAGAAACATTGAAATTATATCAATAATCTTTTCAAATCACAATAATATGAAGTGAGAAATGATTTACATGACGGAAACAAAAAAAAAAACCCCACACAAACACATGAAGGCTAAATAACATGCTTCAAAATAATCAATGTATCAAAAAAAACCCAACAAAGCGGAAATCAAGCAATAGATGTAGACAAATGAAAACAAAAATACAGCAGTTTTTTTTTTTGTGGGATGCCACGAAAGAGGTTCTAAGAGGGATGTACCTAGCAAGACAGGTCTACCTCAAGAAGCAAAAACAACCCCAAATAAACAGTCTAAACTCACAAAGAAACTAGAAAAAGAACAAATAAAACCCAAACTTAGTAGAAGGAGGGGCATAATAAAGATCAGAACAGAAATTAACAAAATAGGAATGAAACAATAGTTTTAAAAAAATCACTGAAACTAAGAGCTTATTCTTTGAGAAAAAAAAATAGACAAACCCCTAGCAAGACTTATCAAGGAAAAAAGAGAAAGGACACAAATAAAAAAAATCAGAAACAAAAAGGAATAGTCAGAAGAGACACCACAGAAATACAAAGAATTATTTAAGAGTGCTATGAAAAATTACATGCCAATAAATTGAACAACTTAGAGGAAATGGACAAATTCCTTGAAAAGTGGGAGGGAGGGGGGATAAAAATTCCTTGAAAAGTACAACAGGGACGTCCAGGAAGATGGCGGTGTGAGCATGGTGGCAGAAATCTCCTCCCAACACTATATTTATCTACGAAAAAACAGCAAATACATCTATTCCTAAAAGAGAGACGAGAATACACAGGAAAGTGCACAGCGTGCAGCTACACCTGAGAGGACTCGGCACCCCAAGAGGCGGGTAAGATACGGAGCCGCGACCCGGCGGGACCCGAACACTCCCCCACCCCAGCATACCAGCGGGAGGAGAGGATTCAGAGCCCGGAGGGAGTGGAAGTACACCCCGTGAAGTAGCCAGCCCCGGTGATCTGCGTGGGGAGAGCTGACCCACATTGCACAGTGCAGCGGAGATTGGGGAGACAGAGCGGCAGGATCTGAGCGGGGAACGCGCCAGGGTGCTTGCAGCCGGCTCCCGGGAAGGAAAGTGCCGCAGGCTTTCTTCAGCAGTCTTAAAGAGACAGGAGCCCAGCGGAGGAGCCGGATCGCCCCAGCGCACTCAACCCAGCAGGCTGGGAGTCCAGGGAAGTTTCAGACGCCTTAGCTGGTGACTGAGGAAGCGTAGCCATACTAAACACTTCTCACTGAGATCAACAGCCTCCTATTCGTTCCCACCCCTGCCAGAGCGATAAACGGCCCAGCGGAGCAGCGCAGCCACGGCTGCGGAATAGTTGGGCAATAGCGCCACCCAGAGCATTCCCACAGAATCTTCGTCCGGTGGGCGATTTTGTTGTTTTTCTTTTGTTTTGTTTTCTTGTTTTGTTTTTGTTTTTTCTTTTCTTTCTTTTTTTCTTTTTTTTTCTCTTTTTAAAGTCTTAAAGAGCACAGCTGACATAGGTGGCAACGATCAGTGACCAATTCCATAGCCATGAAAAGACAGAGGAATATGGTTCAGACCAAAATCAACCAGACAACCCCAGAGAGGGAGTCTAAAGGGATGGAAATGCAAAGTCTTCCTGAAAAAGAATTCAGAATAAAAGTCATAACCATGCTGATGGACCTACAGAGAAATGTGCAAGAGCTGAGGGAGGAAGTGAGGGAAGTGAGGAAAGACAATGCAGAAATCAGACAAGCGATCGACGGGCTTAACAGAAGAATGGATGAGATGCAAGAGATGGTTAATGGAATAGAAATCAGAGAACAGGAATACAGAGCAGATGAGGCAGAGAGAGATAAAAGGATTTCTCGGAATGAAAGAATATTAAGAGAACTGTGTGACCAATCCAAACGGAACAATATTCGCATTATAGGAGTACCAGAGGAAGATGAGAGAGAAAAAAGGATAGAAAGTGTCTTTGAAGAAATAATTGCTGAAAACTTTCCCACGCTGGGGAAGGAAATAGTCTTGCAGTCCATGGAAGCCCACACAGATCTCCCAACACAAGGGACCCAAGGAAGACAACACCAAGACACATAATAATTAAGATGGCAAAGATCAAAGATAAAGACAGGGTATTAAAGGCAGCTAGAGAGAGAAAAAAGATCACCTACAAAGGCAAACCCATCAGACTATCATCAGACTTCTCAACAGAAACCTTACAGGCCAGAAGAGAATGGCATGACATATTTAACGTTATGAAACAGAAGGGCCTCGAACCAAGAATATTGTATCCAGCACGATTATCATTTAAATATGACGGAGGGATTAAACAATTTCCACACAAACGAAAGTTGAGAGAGTTTGCCTCTCATAAACCACCACTACAGGATATCTTAAATGGACTGCTCTAGATGGAAGCACACCTAAGGCTAAAAAGATGTCACCAGAGAAAATAAAATCATAGCAAAGAAAGCAGACCATCCAAATACTAACTAAAGGCAAAGAATAAAACACCTATTATAGAAAGAATGGTGGAGGAGGAATAAGAAGGGAGAGAAATAAAGAAACATCAGACAGTGTTTACAATAACTTAACAAGAAAGTTAAGTTAGATTGTTAGATAGTAAAGAAGCAACCCTTGAACCCTTGGTAACCACGAATCTAAAGCCAAAAATGGCAATACGTACATATCTATCAATAATCACCCTAAATGTAAATGGACTGAATGCACCAATCAAAAGACACAGAGTAACAGAATGGATAAAAAAGCAAGACCCATCTATATGCTGCCTACAAGAAACTCACCTTAAACACAGAGATATTCTCAGATTAAAAGTGAAGGGATGGAAAAAGATATTTCATGCAAATAACAAAGAGATAAAAGCAGGTGTTGCAGTACTTGTATCAGAAAAAACAGACTTCAAAACGAAGAAAGTAGCAAGAGATAAAGAAGGACATTACATAATGATAAAGGGGTCTGTCCAACAAGAAGATATAACCATTATAAATATATATGCACCCAACACAGGAGCGCCAGCATATGTGAGACAAATACTAACAGAATTAAAGGAGGAAATAGACAGCAATGCATTTATCTTAGGAGACTTCAACACACCACTCACTCCAAAGGACAGATCAACTGTAAAGACACAGAGGCACTGAACAACACACTAGAACAGATGGACCTAACAGACATCTACAGAACTCTACACCCAAAAGCAACAGGATACACATTCTTCTCAAGTGCACATGGAATATTTTTCAGAATAGACCACATACTAGGCCACAAAAAGAACCTCAGTAATTTCAAAAATATTGAAATACTACCAAGCAACTTCTCAGATCACCAAGGTATAAAACTAGAAATAAATTTTAGAAAGAAATCAAAAAGGCTCACAAATACATGGAGACTTAACAACACTCTCCTAATTAATCAATGGGTTAACGACCAAATCAATACAGAAATCAAAGAATATATGGAGACTAATGACAACAACAACACAAAGCCACAACTTCTGTGGGACGCAGCAAAGGCAGTTCAAAGAGGAAAGTATATTGCAATCCAGGCCTATTTAAAGAAAGAAGAACATTCCCAAATGAATACTCAAAAGACACAATAACTGAAATTCAAAAAAGAAGAACAAATGAGGCCCAAAGTCACCAGAAGGAGGGACATAATAAAGATTAGAGAAGAAATAAATATAATTGAGAAGAATAAAACAATAGAAAAAATCAATGAAACCAAGAGCTGGTTCTTTGGAAAAATAAACAAAATAGATAAACCCCTAGCCAGACTCATTAAGAGAAAAAGAGAATCTACACACATAAACACAATCAGAAATGAGAAAGGAAAAATCACGACGGACCCCACAGAAATACAAGGAATCATAAGAGAATATTATGAGAATCTATATGCTAACAAGCTGGAAAACATAGAAGAAATGGGAAACTTCTTAGAAAAATACAACCTTCCAAGACTGACTAAGCAAGAAACAGAAAAACTAAACAGACCAATCACCAGCAACGAAATTGAATCAGTAATCAAAAAACTACCCAAGAACGAAACCCCCGGACCAGATGGATACACCTCTGAATTCTACCAGACATATAGAGAAGAAATAACACCCATTCTTCTTAAAGTTTTCCAAAAAATAGAAGAGGAGGGAATACTTCCAAACTCATTCTACGAAGCCTGCATCACTCTAATACCAAAACCGGGCAAAGACCTCACCAAAAAAGAAACTTACAGACTAATATCCCTGATGAACGTAGATGCAAAAATACTCAACAAAATATTAGCAAACCGAATTCAAAAATACATCAAGAGGATCATACACCATGATCAAGTGGGATTCATCCCAGGGATGCAAGGATGGTACAACATTCGAAAATCCATCAACATCATCCACCAGATCAACAAAAAGAAGAACAAAAACCACATGATCATCTCCTTAGATGCAGAAAAAGCATTTGACAAAATTCAGCATCCATTCATGATTAAAACTCTCAAAAAAATGGGTATAGACGGCAAGTACCTCAAAATCATAAAGGCTATATATGACAAACCCACAGCTAACATCACACTTAATGGCGAGACGCTGAAAGCTTTTCATCTAAGATCGGGAACAAGACAGAGATGCACACTCTCTCCACTGTTATTCAACATAGTACTGGAGGTCCTAGCCACAGCAATCAGACAAAACAAAGACATACAATGCATCCAGATTGGTAAAGAAGAAGTCGAATTGTCACTATTTGCAGATGACATGATACTGTACGTAAAAAACCCTAAAGACTCCATTCCAAATCTTTTAGAACTAATATCTGAATTCAGCAAAGTTGCAGGATACAAAATTAACACACAGAAATCTGTTGCTTTCCTATACACTAATGATGAACTAACAGAAAGAGAAATCAGAAAAACAATTCCATTCACAATTGCCTCAAAAAGAAT